>JAOTAV010012511.1:0-26374 GCA_026546445.1 Cyclargus thomasi | reverse complement strand
CGTGTATTTGAAAAAAAGCTAAAGTGACGTTGGCAAATCACATATGATTTGTGACATAAAAAGAAGAATAAGATTTACTTCAGAAAAACTTCCGCTTTACTAAATGGACTGACTTGACTCAACTGACAGAAAGAAAACAAAAAACAACACAGACGAAAATACTGAAAAAATACAAAATGTTGAATCCAAAATGTTTACTATTTCGCTCACAAGACATCCAAGATTCAATTAAGGATTTAAGGGCTATTAAGTGTTTAAAATCCCCACTAATAAATTCTGTCAGAGTATAATACAATTAAGAAAGAATCAACTGCAAATAGATCCCTATCAACTTCTATCTGTAATGGCTTGCACATAAAAAATGGGGTTATTTTGCCCGTAAAATCACATGTTTCTGGGTAGTTTTCTAGTATTGGTCTTCTCAATTTGCTAAATATTTCACGAGAAAGCATAGGTTCAATTTTGAATGACCGATGTCTACATTATTTAAGTCGAAATCAGGTTATATAATAGGTAATATCCTTCATTTTTGTTTTAGTGTTGATGTGATATATTTGGACTTAAATAAAATACTAAATCAGATAGCTTGAATTCATCTGTTTCCATGTCTTTTTTTTACATAGTTGCTTGTTAAATGTATAATGTTGCTCTAGCATACATTATCCACGTATCCGTGCATATCCGTGCGTGCTACTGTCATAATTTGCTGCTTAATGCTATTATTCTACTTGATTCAATTTTTTATAATATCTAACCTGTTCAAAGATTTTTTTTCCATTTTTCTTGGTCCCATTATAGATTTTTAACCACAATTGCTATAAGTCCTATATCTACTATAACCTTTTGTTAATCTAGCAAGCTTTATCTTGATTGTAGAATAAAAACAAGAAATAAGAAGGGATTATATTGTTACTTATATTGTATTATATAATAAATCGTTCATCTTAATTGACTAATTTCCTAGTTTATCCAATATTTTGCAGAAAATCGATGTTTGCGGTACATTTTTTCTCATAAACTATAAGCATAAAGTTGGCATCGAATTCAAATGTATAAAGATTCCGTGGAAAAATCCCTGCAATTCCACTATTCTAGACGTTTTTTATTTCGTGGTCACTCGTGATTTTGGTCGTATGTGTGCGAAATTCTGTATACTTCAAGATGTGTCCGTCTATATTTATTTTCAGGCCTCTTTGCACTTCAGAGTACTTTTTGATAGTCACTGACAATAATTTTAAGATTTTGCGAATGTTGGAGATGATAATACATATCAATATTAGATGTAGATGAGTAAACTGTGTATTGGGTAAACATTGAAGACATAGTCATTAAATACAAACCATCAGACGCGACTTACAGACCCTACAAAATCGTTTGTGACTTACGTCTAATACTTTGTATTATTATCATCAAGTTTATAAACTGAACGCTTTTCCGCATTGACATCAGCATATGCATCAAAATGATTATTAAATAGGTCTTGGAAAAATCGTAACCTTTTTACTAGTCGGCTTTCGGCTCCAAATTTGCCATACAAACAACTATTACGATATACTTTAAATACAGAGGGGTATCTTTGACCAGATGCCACCAACTCGCAGAGCCCGTGTGTTGCATAATATCGAAAATATATTCTTTAGTTGTGTTAATTGTTACCATGACGATCATGAGATAACACTGCGAATTCGGCCGGGCGTATATAAAACATGACGCACTTTATCTTTACATACGCACATTGACCATTTTCGGCTGCCATATAGCAAATATGACAGCGCACGAAAGAGGCTTGCACCATCCCCACTGACTTCCATATAAATACGCCTGACCGACAATACCCTTTGTAATGACAGCTCTTTTTTTTGCCGATTTAAAGCGCCGTGGTGATGGGAAGACAACTAAATTTGATGTAACTTGCAAATTACAGCTTAACCACGTATGAAAACATAGTTAAGCTTTGACATTAAATAGTCAGCACTATTAAATGTCATTGTTTTCATACATGGATTTCCAAAAATAGTAAATAAATTATACTTCAAATTACACAAATTGTATTTTATTTATAGCAAACAACACTTTTTTCCGATAAGTCTCAATAAGAATAACACTTTTCTTTTTACAATAACTCATACTAAAATACTCGTGTTGCGGTTTCATGATGTGATAAATGATCAGAATCTTTTTCGCTACTACAGTTGTGTGATACTATCTACATAATTTTTTAATTTGGAAGGTTTTGTCTAGGTTCAACTTATAGTAACCAGACTACAGATATGCGGATTTCTTTATGTTGTAGACGTATTTAATATTAACTAACTATACCCTTAAATTAGATGCGTTAAATTTTGTAGGGTTAGTGAAGTATTCCTCCTAAAAATACTACAAAAAACGCGCTACTAACTCGCCTCGTGGTGGTGTAGGAAATTAGAATTTGGTCAAAACTGGTGTTTGGTGGGATTTTGAAGCGCTTGTAACCTTTTACTATAGATTAAAAAAAAGTCGTAGTATAAATTGTAGGAAATTTTGTCTAGTTTCATTTGCTAGTAAATTTTTTTTCGATATTTGAGTTGATAAGAAGTTATTCTCAAAAAACCGTATTTGGGCGCAATTTTTTTTAATATCCGCCACACCACCAAATGATCGGAGTATATTATAAATAGATAAACGCTAGTATAATGTAAATCGTAAATGTGTAAATAGACATGTGATCACATCTGTACTGCGCTGCGCGGTGGTGCAAGATGCAATCAATATGCACGGACAGACGCAGTATGTGCGTTTAAAGGCACGCCCTGCAATTTATGTAATTAAAAAAAAATTGAAATACTACCGATTTTTACCGATAATATGTGTTGGCATGGCAAGCTAAATCTGAATGTTCTACGCTACGTCATTGGGTCGGTTAACGAAGTGGTGACGGTCGCTAGCTCTGTACCACTAGACGTTGGAGGCGTTCCAATTGACTAACCAAGGGCGGCAGGACAAAGTCTGCCGGGTCCGCTAGTTCGTATTTTTTTTTTCTACTTTTCCTTCACTTTTTTCATCTTTTCTATGGCTGAAGCAAGTCGTTGTTAGAGCTATGGCAATGGCTTCTAATGATTTTGTCTCTGTCCTAAGTAATAAAATAAACTACATGTATTGTAAAATGTGCTGCTTTTGTACATGTAATAAAAATATTGTTATTATTAATTATATATTATTACAACAATTGTATTATTATATTCTTACGTGTAACATTCTGCATTGGTTTGTCCGGAATGTCTATTGTATTTTTCGCTTTCTGCTATAGCTTCTTGAGGTTTTGGAAATATTTCCGGTGTCTGAGGTGTTACTTGAGGCTGAAAACAAAATAGAATAAAAATCAGAATTAATTTCATAGTTACAAAATGAATGTATGAAAAATTGTTTATATTATAGTTAGCGTGAAATCGTTTCAATATACAGTACAACCAATGTTATGTAACTTTAGTCAACTTAGTTTACTGCGAAGATCTATCTTTGTTATATGCGTTCGCCTGATATTATTCGTAGCGGTCATTAATCCTCAGTCAAAAATTTGACATTTCTATACAAACCGTGACAAGTGACAACACAACACTTTTGTTACCAATCGCGTTTTGTATAGAAGTGGCAAATTTTTTTACAGAGGGCTAATGACCGATATCGACAATATTGGGCGAACGCATAATAGTCAAATATACTTGTTACTATTTAAAAAGGAATCTCACTGTGTAGTAGTATTCATTTCAAATAAGATACCTGTAACGTGTCTGGCACATCTAGACATTCTGCTGTTCCACACCAAATGAACAGTAACGATTTTTCTATTGCTGACAAAGGAGCTGCTGAAGGGCCTCCCCAGAGTTTTTGGTTGATATCTTATGAGTTTTGCTACTTTTTTAACCTTGGTCACAGCGCCAGTCTTGCTAACACATATTTATAGGCTACCGTTCTTTCACTCTGAGTAGGGAACCCTAAAAATAATATAGTAAATGGCAAAATTTTTCACTCATTGGCAATATGCATTAATAAAAACTGTTTATAGTAAACAACCTTATCTTGTAAGCTAAAAATAATAATTTAACCACATTTTCACCAATTAACTTTGATCTTCTGTCCGCTTGTCTGGCAGCACTAAAGAATTGTTCACTAGGAACACTACTGGGAGGAGCAGATAAATATTTAACTGCAATTGGTCGTAGGCAAGTATTAGGACTAGAAGACCAATGTTCATAAATGTCAGCATGCTAATATTTCCTTCTTTGCACTGTCTGTTTCGTCATCGGTTAAATATTGCACCGCGTTCTCCCCTATTTGATTGCAGTTTCTTGTTCTATGAGTCTGTCTAACATCAAGCTCGCAAGTTCGCATCTTTTAAAATGACTACATATTTGCGACATTTTTAATGATATTCATATAAGCAGCGTCTTTAAATATAACATCATAACAAGCTGGAGCGGTGTAAGTTACGCACCCAACAGACTAAACCACCACAACGCATAGCCGCCTGCAATTTTGTAAGCATTATCTCTGACAACCATGTATTTTTTTGTTACATTAAATTTAGCTATGATTTCGTTTCTATTATATGCTGGCCTGTATGATTTCTATAATACTTGCTGCTAGTATTTATTTACGGATTACTTCATATATCAGTAGTAAAACTGACCCATTCGGCTTTTTGTAAGAGAAGTACGATTTTCTCTTGTACTTTTTCGTACGTCAGGTTCTAAAGTATTTCATCGGTCATTTAGATTTTCAACTAGGTTGTATGGCAGCATGTCGACAATAATTATAAGATCCATAGTCCATAATAAGTAATGAAATAGGATTATTATCGGGTCACGGTGGTGCAATTTTCTTTTAAATGATTTCTGGTAGAGTAGTTTGAGATTGTTTTGTGTTCTCTTTTTATTTAGCAAAGTATTATAAGATCTTGCCTTTTTTAATAAGCTCTGGCGATTTTCATTTATCCTGCAATAAGCTACCCATTCATTTTCTTAATGTTTTGCTAAATGATTCTTAATATTAGTTGTAGTTTTTTTTGTAGGGCACTACCAAGAAACAAAACCTTCCATATTTCACAAGTTCCTCTGTTGATATCATATTTTTTATAAAGTATTCCCATCGATGAACTTAGGAGTCTATAAGCCTCCCTACACCGACGAGTGCAAAGATTACGCAGATATTTATATTTTAACAGCTTCTCACTAGTCGGCCGTTTTTCATATCTGTTCATAGCACGGTTAATAATATCTTGCGTTATCCAGGGTGCAAGCACATGTTTTACCTTATCCTTTATTAGGATTTATTATATCCGGGTTTCTGAATCAGTTAATATTTTCACCTTTTGGTCTATGTCTGAAGCCGAGTGGTTAGGAGACCAATCGTTGTTAGATACATCATGTTTACGAGCCTTCAAATCAATTGCCTTAAAAGTACGTAAAATTAGACACTAGGATTTTCAGTGGGTAGGTTTGATTTTCAAGGAAAGGAAAAGTAGGTCATGATATGGTTTAAAGTTGGCCATGGATTTTTATAAGGACAGGAGAAGAGGTAACTAAAAGATCTAATAAGGTGGGAGTACAATTTAGGGCATAATAGTTTGCAAAAAGTGAAAGTATGGAAAGGTTAAGGGATGTCAGTAATGCCCGAAACTTATGAGCACGCGAGTCAACTTTAAAAGACATGTATTTAAGTCCCCTGCAAGTAAAGTGTAGTCATTGTTTGAGCTATGTGTAGCTAAAAGATAATCTAAAGTATTGAAATAATCTACTCGTAATGATGGGCTCTACAGCACACAACACAAGGTAACTTTAATACATAGATATTCAGCTGTGCCGGTGTAGGAGTTCGGTGATGCTGCAATAAAGGCCATGTCACTACGTATTTATATAGCAACTCCACCTCCAACTCGCCACACACGAGCATTATGGATGAGTTTATATCCTGGCAGAGTATAAGACGGAATGAAGATTTGAGATAGAATGGCATCAACATATGAATTAGTTCCATCCCCAGTGCTGTCAACGCTGAGAAAACTATCAACCGATGAAGAGCAATCATTATCAATATTATATAATGATTGATCTTCATCATAATTTGTGTCACTTGGATATTTATTTCTTATATAACTTAATCAAACAGCAGCTGATGCATGTTAAGTAGTCTTCAAGACGGCCGCATTAGTTTTTTTCTCAACATTTTCTTGTAAATATAATTAATTTACACTCCTACTTCGAATCGTGTTTCCTATCTTTTAAATTATGTCTTCTATCATCTCGATCACTTTAAAACAACAAAATACAAGTCAAAGTAAAGTCAAAAAAGTAGATTTTTGCAAAAAAGGTATATAAAATATACCATAAAGCTGAGGATTCCTAACATGTTTACTTTACACATAGGCAGATTTTACATTTTTTGTTCCATTTCTAAGTAAATAACACGAAAAGTTACATTTTCTAAACATAAATAGAAAAGTGTAAAATTTTTCTGTAGAATTTTTCCCCATAATAATGAAATTCTAAGATTTACGCCATCTTACATCTCATACGACGAACAGACTCTATTATTTAATTTGTGATGAAAAGACATAAAAACATTTATCATAACTATAAACGCATTAAGCTCGAAATTTCTGAAAAAGTCTTATTTATCCACTTGTCTTTAATTATCTGACCATTTATTGCAATCCTCTTCCCCTTTAAAGTTCTTTTATATATGTTTTCCTGGTGGATACTGAAACTCTCATTTTCAATTTCTTGACATATCTTTTGTTTGAAAAGACTGTTACTTTAATTCCCTTAACTGTTAATCTTTATAGATTATACATCTCATACCAGTAGATTAAGCAAAAAGTACTAGGAGTCATCTGTAAATTGCTTTTAAGCAAGAGCAAAAACCTATTAAAAGCTTCGGAACAAGTCGTGCTTTTGAAAGTCTCTGGGTCCCATGTTTGTCTACCTTAGTATATCAGAGTTGCTTGACTTTATAAAACTTATTGTTTGTGGCATCAGTAAGTGTCGAATTCATTATGAAATACAATTGGGCAAATTTACATATCATGCCTGGGTTAAAATTTCCAATTATTTCCTTTTTGGGATATTCTGATATTTTGCTGATTTGAGTATCAATAATTTCGAATCCATTTATCTTTATTACTAAGCTTATAATAACTAACTAAGCTTACCCATATTAAAGCTTATAAGAATTTAACAAACTTTTGCACAGGCGTATTACCAAAACGTAATATAATAATAACAGAGATTCAAAAAACACAAGCAAAAAACGAACAATAACAATAGTAATTCAACAACATGATCCCTATGAAGTTGCTTCATATAATATCTCAATTTTGTTTTCCTTCTTATATCTTTATATTTTTTACCAACTAACATTATCGTAGCGGCAAGATACTCGTTTAAAGGAGTCTTTGAGCAAGGTATTGTTAGCAGGAAGGATGTATCTACGGAGGTAGCTATCTCAAACGCTTCTCGGTTGAATTTCTCAATCTTAGTGTCCTTAAGGAAGTTTTTGTCATTGTTGGTTCTATTAGTCCTTACTGTTGGGTAAACACGTTTCTTAGAGTGTTATCGTCGCTCGCTACCAATATTCCGATGTCCTTACTGTATAATAATTTTTCTTTACTCGGTTCTGAAAATGGACATTTTTGGATTCATAACTCTTAGGAAGTATTTTTTATTTTCATCAGTTTCCAGTCTAGAAAATGTTAAAGTAGCTTCGTCTACAATTATCTTTATGTATATATGTGTTTTTGTTCTCAATAACCCCATGGGTTTAAATCTAATCTTATAGCTAACTCTTAGCTTATGTATGGAACGATTCCTCCTAACATTGTTGCATCCTATTACTATTCTGAATGTTGCTCCGAAAATATTTATAATTTGTGTCCTCAATAATTGTAATGTTGTTGCGGGGACATGTAGTCGTCCTGAGGATTCGTACCAATTGGTTTCAAAGTACTAGTCTCCACACCATACTGTCCTACGAAGTCTCCATCTTGGAATCATGATGTATGTATATTCTCCATAGCCTTTTGGAAATATAATTGTTTTTTCTCGACTAAGGTTTTTATCACACGCTATATATCAATCAATTACCTGGAATGGAATCATCACTCGGTCTAAGACTTCTGACGATAGTATTATTGATATTCACACCGCTTATTGCAACTAGATCCATAGAAGTAGAGTATGCGTTTAACATTACCAGAAACATTATCAGAAAGCTAGGGGATGCACTATAAAGTGCTCTTAATTTTTAATTTTATCTTTGATCTTACTACACTCCATAAAGAAGAATTTTTGAAAATTTTAAATTAATTTATTTTTAACAATTAAACACAAAATATAAAAACAAATTGAGAATGATCTAGTATGAAATTAAACAAAATTCAGATAAAGTTAACAATTTTTTTAAATTAGTTTTACTATTGTTTAAATAAATTTAAGATTGTACAATTTGAGAACGTGATATTGAATTTTTGATGGGACCGTATTTGAAAATTGTTTTCAAATTTCGATCGGTACTTCTCCTGCTGGCTCAGTACCAAGATTAATTTGTGGGGCTAGATCGTTTGAGGTGGACGGTCTCGAAGTTATTGTACTAGCGATTCGTTGACCGATTTTTGTTGCCCACATAATTTTCAATGTATCAGCAATGGCACTCGATTCCATCCTTCGTGTCTTTTGATAGTCAGGAGATCGGCACCAGAATCAGCCAACAAAATAGTCGAAGTCCTTCGAAAGGAATGTCTAGTATAAGATTTTGAATCGGCTAATTTATAAATCTTTGATACTTTTTGCGGCATAGTACCAAAAGAGTTGACGTACATTTACCATTTCGCTATTCAATGAAAAATCATTTTATTGCTAAGTTTTTAATATTTTTTTCACTTGTCACTAGAAACGATCTAGGTTTGCGAGTTTTAGTATCTGGAATCTGTACCAAGAGCATGTCACCTTTATCTTCTATATGATCGAGCAGTACGTCACACAATTATTTCCGCCTGCATGCATCTTAGACTCCAAAAATTACAGTACAGGTTTTTCTACTAAAAAAATAATTAAGATTAATGCGTAGATTACATTCAAATATTTAATTCATTTAATAACTTTTGTAGCCAAAATCTCGCGTTCTGGGGCTTCATGTAGAAATTGGTCAACTTGTTTAGCACTTAATGTTTGGGAGAAATACATTTTACAGCATCTTCAGTTCCTTGGAGGCTATATGATGTTTTAAATCCCTCTTTATATTTTTTTTCTTCTTCTCACTACCTTCCACCACCACCACATATTAATGTGGTGGTTGTGGAAGCACATTAATTATAATGTGCTTCCCGAAAGCCTTTTTGCGATATACGAGTATATGTAGATAAAACTCTTCAATTATTGTTAGTTGCAGTCGGAGGACTGTTCAGCCAGAGGCTATTGCTCGTCTGTTTAGTTTCTTACGTTCTACGTGTTTGATGCAAGACCAAAATGATTGAGCATAATTGATTGTGGATAAAGCGGATAAATAACATTTTTGAAATTTTGCGTATTTTGCATAAACGTGGACTTCAGGAGGTGGAAAATTATTTGCGATCAAAAAATATGGATGTTATTCAGCAAGTTACTAGGTTGGTCCAAATTTTAATGAAAGAAATCGACAATGACCGTAAACGTCTTCCTATATTTCATCACGCCAAATAATTTGAAAAGTATACTTTTTTAGCTATAAAAGTCAATGACTCTCTTTATTGATCAAAAGAAAAGTATGGCATATTAAGTTCTTATCATTTATATAAAAAAATAGATAATTTCGGTTATTTATATGCAAGGTCGTACCTACACCAATTTTTTAATGGTTCAAAGCGTTTAAGTTGCACACTGTGCTATTTCTAAATATTAAAGCGATGCGCGACGATACAAAATTCGATTTTCAAAATATAAACGGGAGCGGGTTTTTTGAAAATCGAACTAGAGCTGGCGAGAAAAGATACTTTGTAGATTTCCTTACGAACATTTTTAACCGTGAGGGCTAAAATATTATTATTTAAAGATGTCATAACTAAACCGAAGAGAAAACAATCTTTTTTCCAGTAATAAGGGCAGCGCTACATTCAATCGCTAGATTGGTAATGATGTTCGTACGAGTACTTAATAGTGGTCGGTGCGATTCTAAATAGTATGAATAAACCTCTAAGGCCAAGGAAGACCGTTTTTTACATAACCCATGTTTTTACTTTTCTTATTAACTAAAAAACTGACATTCAAATGATAATAACATTATATTATTTTTTATTATTCATAGCCGTTGGTGTCCCACTGCTGCGCAAAAGCCTCCCCTTTCCTAACAACAACATTATAGATGAACTAAAAAATTAGAATAGATACTAACTATATACGGACTTAAAAAAAGTTACAAAAAGAAAAACTTTCCCAGGTCGTCCCCATCCAGAAGAGTACCCAGCAAACTGATAGCATTGTCTCGTTGGATGGTAATTGCTATCCGTTGTGCCAGGTAGCTCCTGGCTCTGGGGTCTCGGGTGGCTTCAATAAGCTTTTTGGAAATCTCTCCAAAAAGCTTATGCGCCCCCGAACCCTACAGGCCTAAGGTTTCAACCCCAAGCGGTTTAAATACAAGATCTCCGCTTAGATTTTCGTACTTGTTCCACTTGAGGTTCTCTGCTTGGTTTGCAGTTGCACCCGCACAGCTCGAGGTACCCTGCACATGGGACGGAGTCCATGTATCGACACAAGTAGCGTCCCACACAAGAGCCCGTCCCATACTCCAGGGGACCAGGGTCATGCCATCAGGTCTCTTGCCAAACCCGAAGGCTATACTGGATTATAGCTGGCAACCCGGCGGTGACAAGAGCCCGACGAATGATGTCATTGAGGCTGTGATGCCGCGAGAAGCGTTCGGCGCTACGCGTGCAGCACAAGCCGTGGTGACCATAGCTGTCTACTTGCGTGCCGCAAACACACAAATGGGGAGCGACGTGGGGCGCACCAAGACGCAGGGCATTGGCTAGACGGAAGTTGTTGCGGTCTAGCAAAGTTTCAGTATTTTTGGATGGTAGGGACTGCAACCGATTCCCACCGAGCTCGTAGTCGGCGCTGGTAGTCGTGTCTAAAAGTTTATTACGCCCCAGTCTGCAGATGGGCTCGTCCCAGAGCCTTTGAGAGGATGCGTTCCCGAAGACACACACACACACACCTTGCTGCCGACACTGGCAATATTCCAGGCAACCTTGGCCTCGTCCCCAAGAGGAATATTAAGTGGGCAAAATGATACATGCAATTTTTTTAAATTCTTTCATTTTTTGCCGTTTTTAAAGAAATCTTTTTAAATTCCACCTACACTGGTTTCAATTCGCAACGACGTTACAGACATACGTACAAAGTAAGTAAGAAAAGTATTATTATTAATTATATGATAAGCCATCCCTAACCCTTAAACCACCTCTAAACTATGAATTCATCACATCTTTCTCAATCTGACTTTGTTATCATACTAGACAGGAATTTGTGTCACTTGGATATTTATTTCTTAAATAACTTAATTAATCAAACAGCAGCTGATGCATGTTAAGTAGTCTTCAAGACGGCCGCATGTAAATAAAATTGATTTACACCCCTACTTCAAATCGTGTTTCCTATCTTTTAAATTTAGTCTTCTTCCATCTCGATCACTTTAAAACAACAAAAATACAAGTCTCGGCGTTAAAAAGGCCTAAAATCAAAGTCAAGTCAAAAAAGACGATTTTTGCAAAAAAAAGTATATAAAATATACCATAAAGCTGAGGATTCGTAACATATTTACACATTTTACATTTACAGATTTTACATTTTTTGTTCCATTTTTAAGTAAATAACACGAAAAGTTACATTTTCCAAATATAACTAGAAAAGTGTAAAATTTTTCTGTAGAATTTTTCGCCATAATAATGAAATCCTAAGATTTACACCATCTCACACCTCATACGACGAACAGAATATATTATTTAAATTGTGATGAAAAAACATAAAAACATTTATCAACTATAAACGCGATAAGCTCGAAATTTCTAAAAAATATGTCTTATTCATCCACTTGTCTTTAATTATATGGCCATTTATTGCAATCCTCTTCCCCTTTTAAGTTCTTTTATATATGTTTTCCTGGTGGATACTGAAACTCTCATTTTCAATTTCTTGACATATCTTTTGTTTGAAGAGACTGTTACTTTAATTCCCTTAACTTTTAATCTTCTTAGATAATACATCTCATGCCAATAGATTAAGCATAATGTACAAGGAGTCATCTGTAAATTGCTTTTAAGCAAGAGCAAAAACCTATTAAAAGCTTCGGAACAAGTCGTGCTTTTGAAAGTCTCTGGGTCCCATGTTTGTCTACCTTAGTATATCAGAGTTGCTTGACTTTATAAAACTTATTGTTTGTGGCATCAGTAAGTGTCGAATTCATTATGAAATACAATTAGGCAAATTTACATATAATGCCTGGGTTAAAATTTACAATTATTTCCTTTTTAGGATATTCTGATATTTTGCTAATTTGAGTATCAATAATTTCGAATCCATTTATCTTTATGATACTGTCCTTTCGAAGTTTTTTGTTGTATCCCTTTGCCCTATTGAAAGATGCAGTTACATATGGTGCGGGGCTTGCATAACCTTATTATGGAGGAGGGTTAGTGTAAAGTTATGTCCCGCTCATCAAGTGTAATTCGTTTCTAGCCTCAGGATTTATATATGAACTAGAATCTCTACTCGACTCGTGTCCAATCCAACTCGCACGTAGCCGATTGTTGTAGATGTCAATATAGCCCATGTCACTCATAGGCTACTGGCCCGTGCACAAAATGGATGGGTCATATGACCCCGCTGGAGACCTTTATAGGACGAGAAGAGCCTCTATCAGTGATAATGTAGCATTTTAATGGTGAAATTTTTTTTGAAATCAGATCACTACCTCCGTCAGTACTGCAGGATATAACAATTTTTCTTCCGAATTTAAACAATTGACAGTATTAAATGCAGAAGAATTATTTTAAGATTCAATCAGTGAACTCATAGTATATTCTATTCCTGTCTACTGCGTGTTACTAAGGGCGTTGTCTGCGCAAACTGCATTCTGAGATTCAGCGACTGCGCTTTCCGCTTCGTAATATATTGATGCACATTTTGAGTCTGGATAGGGCATCCTGGGCATTATTGATTTATATCAAATGCCAAAGGTTACGTTTCGTCGTTTAACTAAATAGGCATGATTTGCGCACAAACATCCAAGCCAATTTTGTTTATTTCAATAATTGAATTATTACAAAACAATCTGCTCGAACCCTGTAGCTTTGTAAAGTTTGAGAACTTTTTTCAACATGCGAAAATAGAAATCCTTACATGATTGATGTTGATATATGTTTAGAGATGGCACCAACTAGCTAATGGTGTCCGTGTCCGTGTGGTTCGTGCTGCATGCAGCCGATAATCTGTATGTCGAATTTTTCTAATCTACTATCAAGGAAGGAAATGAGACATAAATGGAAGAAGTGGACTGCTAGCATTTTGCAACCTTCGAATATACCATTATACCTTAGTTACTATTCTAATTTTTTCCTAATAAAATTTTAAACAAATCTTGTAAATTACCTTTTTTATTATCTACGAAACACAATCTAATATATAAAATTCTCGTGTCACAGTTGTCGTTGCCATGCTCCTCCGAAACGGCTTGACTGATTTTGATGAAATTTTTTGTGCTTTTCCGGTATCTATGAGAATCGGCCAACATCTTTTTTTTATTCCCCTAAATGTTAGGGGAAATTATTTATATGGCAAAACAACTTTTGCCGGGTCAGCTAGTGTTTATGTAATAAATATATAATAAACCCATATTATTTTAATTTTAAATTTATTTTTCGGGTCCAAAAGCAAAAATCTGGGAGTTTCAAAATGCTAGGTATCTGCTTCATCCAATTAATATTATGTCTTTAAATAGCAAAAATATATTTGTTGTTCTAGAGCTATCTTTAACCCTAGAAGTAGGCACGCTATTCCGTGTAACGTCAGTGGGCGCGTGGGGAGCATTTTGCTGCCGTTTTTTTAGCTATTTTGAATATAAATAAAGTGATGCAATCAAACTGTTTTGTCACTATTGGAATAAAACCTATTAAAGTTAAAATATAAAAACAACATATATGTACAAATCTGTTTCAAGAACTCAAATTCAATATTAGTTAAGAAATATTTTTTGAAAATAATAAAATTCCTAACACATATAATATTAGAGGTACCGAAGAATAAAAGTTTAAACGAAAGAAAGTTAAATCCCCTAGAATATTTGTGTCGTCTTTATATAAAAAATAAATAAATATGGACTATTAAAGGTAATACCATTGGGGCATCATTTTAAGTTAATATTGAGTAGGTCCATAGCTTTGGCTATTATCAGTTTCGATTATAAACAGAAATATGATAGATATATAAGTGAAAATGGTAAGCATTGTATGATGACATTCACAACATAACACCCTCGGAATTGAAAATTAATATTGCGGATCAGCTTTATCGTCAATGAAAAAATATTTATTATGCATCATAATATCATTGGCTTAGGATCCAAATGCTAACTAATATATAAATCTGGATCAATTATCACAAAACTCACTCAAATAACCCGATGTTAGATAGCAGATACATTTTTTGCAATTGCAAAAGAAACTTAATAAATTTTGTTACAAGACTAAAGATTGTAATGTGTGGCGATTTCAATTTGGATACTCTTAAGAGAACGCCAATAATAAGCAAATTTGAGAATATCATATTTGGCTATAATATGACATTTATGAACCTACTCGCCAGTAAGCAATAAAATAATGAAGTTTCTTTCATATTAGACTTAGGACTCTTGGACCATACATCCCAAAAAATTAAATATAAAACTTGTTAAGCTCATACTAAAAACAAATACTATTTCATAAATAATGAGAATATAGCAACGATAACAAACGTAAATTTAAAAAGTATTTCTTTTGACAATTTCTACAAACAAAATTGTCCTAATAAGGCGTATGATTCTTTTATTGTCATATTTCTTCTACGATACCTATGTTTTACTATATACAAAATCAGAAAAAAACGTTAATGTAAAAACTATGTGGCTGACTAAATGAATAAGGCAATGCTATAGGAAATGGTTATTATTGCATTATATAAATACAAAAGATCACACGGTAAATAAACATGTAAAAGAATATTCAAAGATGCTGAAAAAAATATTAACACGAAAATCACAAAACTGCATTGAAAATTATTAATAATAGAAAAAGTAATACAAAAATGTTAAAAAGGCTATAACTAAAATATAATTTTATAATAAACTAATAGGAAATCCATATGAAATTGCAGAACATTTTAGTAACTACTTTATTTAACTATCAGAAAATAATAAGAATATAAGTAACTGTAATGACAACCAAAATATAAATAATAATAAACAATAATGACGATACGTGTTCCGAATCTATTTTGTTAACTCCCATTGACCCGAGCGAAATACAATTATAAAATTAATAAATAATACCCATAGCACAGGATATGATGGAATATCAACGAGTGTCGTTAAAGAGATTGCAGATATTATAAGTCCAGCCATAATAAGCCACATTGTAATAGGTGTGTACCCAGACAAATAAAAACGTCTATAAAAAAGCCCCTTTTTAAAAAAAGGAAACAAAGAAAGTATGAATTCTTTTAGGTCTTGTTTTTTTGGAATTGTTATAGGTCTATATAACTATAAATCCGGTTTTGTCAAAAGTTTTTGAAAACGTACATAAAATATGTAAGGAAAAAATACATTTTATGAAGAAACAAATAGGATTTAGGAGGAATAAATCGACAAACTTAGCTATTTTTAATTTTTTTAAACACATTATACCCAAGTGATAAAAAACATGTTGTGGCTGTATTTATGGATATCTCCTAAACTTTTGATCGTGTGAATCCCAAAATTTTAAAAATAAATTATAACTTGTCAGCATAAGTGATGTAGCCTTAGCACCCATAAAATATTATTCCACAAATTGGTTTGAAATAGTAAATATAGTACGATTTAAAATCAAATCGAAATTTCAGACCGTTACATGTGGAGTCCCGCAGGGAAGTGTGCTTGCTACACTTTTTTCTTAGTATACAAGAACACAAATATAAACATTAAAAATATTATAAATTTGAATCAAAAAAAATAATTTGGATATTAAATTTAGAAAAAAAACAAGACGATTCAATTTCATTTACGCAAAAATAAAATAAAATAAATTATAGAATATCAAGACAAACCAATAGAAGAGATACCCAAGCAACAAAATTTTTAAGAATTACAATAGACAACAAACTTTACTGAAAAGCTTATTGTGACTTACTCTGTAAGAAATTACACCAATATTCATATGTTCTTTATATGCTGAATGGTGTCACAGATACATTAAGAATTGTTTTTTGGGGTAATTCATCCATGATTATTTGCTTATTTTATTTTAACTAATTAATGAATAACTTTTGTTAATTAAATAATGATTGTTGGCATGATAAAATCCATAAAATATTAAAATTAAAATTTGGTCAGTGACAATTCATTTCTCTTAAATGTTAAAATGATTTCCTATGTAAGTGATAATAATAGAATTTAAAAAGTTGCTACCTGAGAATTGTAGAGAAGAAACATTATCACAAGCGCCATCTATGTTTCGTTATTATTAATTTCGAATAACAGTTACTTTTAAAATTATTTACTTTCAGGTAGACAGTGGATGTATCAGACTTGCACAGAATTTGGTTTTTATCAAACGTCATCAGGAGAAACTGAGGTCTTCGGAAATCATTTTGATGTAGACTTCTTCATACAACAATGTCAAGATATTTTCGGAAAAAAGTAAGTGAGTTTTAGTTGTTGGATTCGTATTTCTATTAGCGTACATATACTTCTTCTCGTTTTCGGTTGCAAAGCGTTCGCTACTATAGGTCACAGGTCATCTAGGATTTCCTTTGTTTAATATCCCGAAACCTAGGGCTTAATAAGACCTAGCTGTATCGATTGTTGCGCGCGCAGAAGTACTTTCTGGACCTATTCCTCAACGTATAAATGAAAACATCCTCTAGGACTTTCCTTCATTCGAATTGTCGAGTTCCCGCTAAACGAATGTCCTATGCCCCCGCTGCCTGGTTCATAGACTTTTTCATGGGTAGTTTTTAAGTAGTGCTCGAAATAAAAAGAGTTAATTATGGTAAGTAATTAATTTTTATTGTATTATTATAATGTACTTTATACATTTTCCATTCTTTTTCTACACTTTTTAAATCAATTTCCTGTGCTTTAGTTAACGTTGCGAACGAAATAAATTGTATGTTTTATTCTACCTCTATATTATATTATCTGTTAATAGAATTTTATGTCTTTTTTCATGAACACGTATTTCATTCGGCGAAGCGATTTTGAATATTCGTCGAATTATAACTAAGATGTTTTTATTACCATAAAGCGAAAACTTTTAAAAAATCTTATTTGTTTTATCCTAGACAATGATATAATAATTAGTAATATACGTAATTTACTTTTTTGATTGGCTGCAGATTCTTGTAAGCAATATTATTTCTATTATATAAAAATAAGTATTATTTTCTTTCCTGACGGTTCTTACTTCAGAGGACACGAACCGATTTCTACGGTTTTTCATTCGATGAAAAGGTCTCGGGCTTCTTGAGATTTATACCAAAGAAATATTGTCAAGAGAAGATGGTTTAACAGGAAAAATCAACGCGGACGAAGTCGCGGGCAACTACCTAGTTAGAATAATAAAAATTAAAAAGTTACGACAAAAACTACAAGCAATTATTTGGTGCTTAAAGCACAAGCAAGCGCTAAGCCTCCGGTACCGCCACAACGATTTTGATAATGTCCCCTTGTGTTTTCACTCGTGCAATGCGGAGTAATGTGGCACATGTGGTAACCCGGGCAATAGTTGTAAAAAAAGGGAAGGGGTTACACTGCTCATGTGTAATATTTCATGTCTATCAATGATTCTATTTTGGAAAGCAGTTTGAAACTTTGAATAATATTTGAACAGTTTGATAAAATCAAGTTGTTGGCGCACCAATTATCAGTACTACTAACTGCCAAAACTACCAAACTAACTGGTTGTAAAAATTGATTGAGCATACAATAAAGTTTTATAACTGACGTCCTCGTCACTTATGAAACTTATATCATAAACGTTTTTATAAATTCATTTCTCGAAAAGTCCGAAACAAATAAAAAAAAACCTTTGAAAGAGTTTATATAGGATAGGATATCTTCAAAGTCTAATTCCACTTGTGTTTTAATGGAAAACCCCCATTTGCTTTTGTTTTGATTATGCAGCTGATGAACTTCTGTGCCCACAAAACATTTGTATTTGTTACAGATTCAACAAAGAGTTTGTAAACAAGGCAGCGGACTGGACCAACAACTTTTATGGTGGGCTTAATATACCTGCAGAAAGGATCGTGTACGTCCACGGATCAGTTGATCCTTGGCATGCTCTTGGAATTACTACAACAAAAAACAACAATGCACCGGCCATTTTTATTTCCGGTAGTAGTTTTAATATTCTTTCTGTTCAACTTTTCTTAAAAGTAATATCGTAACCTATTATACTTAAAAAAAAGTGAAGGAACTATTTACGTTTATTTATTTTATACCGGGTTAACGTTTTGCTTTGCGTTTTTTTTTCACAATTTAAATCGGGATTCATATTACATGCAAAATGTGTTTTAGATATTATTTTTAATTACTTTAGGTTGTGATAGATTGTAAGTGCTAATTTTTTTTGGTTATTTTGTCGACGTCCGCTCTAAGTGATGTAACATAATACTTAATGCTATTTTTCAATTGCAGGAACAGCGCATTGCGCAAATATGTATCCATCGAGCGAAAGGGATTCGGCGGCTTTGGTTGAAGCTAGAGTGGAGATACAGCAATATATCAGCTCTTGGATCGATCTGCCATAATTATCTTCCAATCTTAACCAAACCGTAGATTAAAATGTTAGGCTAGCTTTTTTTGTTTCTATCTTAAGGATTAAATTTGGGAATGATAATGTAGGGTTAAAATCTGAGGCTTTTTACCATCGGGATCTCGACAATTCGTTTTTTTAATTCATGACATTTGTAAATCGTAATTTTCATTTAATTTTTATTGATTTTTGTAAAGTCCTTTAGGTTTCCTGTCCCTAATCTTGCCCCGTGACTATAATCAGTTTATTAAATAGCCGTATCTGTTTTAAGAGTTTTTTCACGTACGAAACAGACTATAGTACCTACTAATAAAATATTCTGATAGTAGATTATGATGTGGTTTATCGGTGTCTCTCGTCGGTGTTTAATACAAAGGTAGAATAGCATTTCAAATATATTTTTAGTGTTTCATATACATAGGCTATGAATCTCTATACAAACAACGACTGTTCTATAAGTCATTAAGGCTACTGCTTTCTATTAAGTTTTGTTGTCTGATTTAGATTTACTTTCAAAATAATATATGTTTTTATTATTATTATTTTTATTTTCTTTGTTTTTACGTCGTACGTCGGGTATATGATAGTTAAGAAAAAGATACCACCTAGACGATTCGCAACTTGAGTATTGCAAATATTTGATCGTAATACTGTAGAATCATGTGAGTTAAAAGAACAACCTCTAACGATAAAGGCGTTAGATAATTGATAATTACGTTCGTGTGTTTGCAATTTGTCGTTGATGTTATTGAATATGAGATGAAGTGGTGTAAGGCCCATCATGTATGACTATAGTTTTTGTCTTTTTAATTCTTAAGTATTTTAACTTAACTTTGAAATACGTTTGCCTTAAGTTACTAAAAACCAGTAAAACTAGCCTCTTTCTTCATCAAGTTGTATCAGAATACAAACAAAATAGCTATGATTAGAAAAATTTCTGGTATAATGTAACGGTCTACATCGTAATTATTTAGCGTTGGTTAAGTTCTAACAAGTATCTTGAATAATCTAATTTATATTATACATATTATTTTCATACTATTTTCAAAATTTCATCTCATCTTTGTAAAAATCTTAAATGGAAATACTAACATAGTTTTCATCTCAGGTAAATTGTCTAATAAAAGGAATTGGATATCATCGATGCAGACATTGAAACTGATAACTTGTCCTTGTTGTAAACATGTGTATTACATGTTTAGTTCTCGACAATATCAATGTCATCTTATGCGCATCTAAAAGTCCCATTTTTATTATAATCCTTGTACTACGGTGAGGTAAATATTTCAATTAGTTCTCATTTCATCATAAGGTTTTGAAAGTACCTACTAATCCCATTGCTGTTTTTTAAATGTTCCATTGTCTACGCAGACGATTTCTCTTGTGTTTGTCCCCCGAATCTGTCTTAGTAAAGTCGGGTAGGTGTCATCCTAAATTTTCTTTTTCTTGATTTACACTTCATCCAATTTTGATTGTCGTTTGTCATGGCCATTCTGTAAAATCATTCATACCATCAACGTGTTGACCAAATCAGTATTTAAGTTTTATATAAATAATTTCGATATTTTATTTTGGCTTTGTTCAATACTTAGTGTAGGTACGAGATAAGTTTCTTTTTAGAAACAGGAAAACGAATTTTTTTCTGTTACTATTTAGAATATAATTCCGATTCTTCTTTTTAATATAGAGTTCAAGGTCTATTACACTTGCTCAAATGTGTTGTTATTCTTTGGAGTAGGTTGTATCTATATTTCATAAGCTACTTGATTTACTAAACTTATTAGGTTAAGACCTTGTTTTGTAAGTTTGAATTTGGCAAGGGAGGGCTAACTTGTTCAATAGATACTAAATCCGACTTGTAATTTTATGACTGCGTCTCGTACTTATGGAATTACTTAAGTCGTAGATAATATTTAGGCTAAATTATTTGAAATAAGAGTTAGTGTTAGACATAAACATTAGATGGTTGAAAATTTTCCTGGATATTTACGTTTGTTATATAATTTATCTGAGAATGGTGCTGAAATTTACGATATTATTTGTTTCAGTAACATTCTTATTGCAGAACGTTAAATTTAAGCTTCGCAACGATCTTCCATTATATTATAATGTTATGAGAGTTTCCTTTGCATGGAATATTCATCTTACATCATTACTATTATAGGGCTTCTTATTTTTCACTTTTAGTTTCATATTGTGTGTTGTTCCATTATTATTCTCATTTACTTTGCCTGTCTCGTTTTTTTAAATAATTATGAATATCTGATTTGTGTAAGTATTTTAAATATTTCTCTTTGTTTTTCATGTTTCGACACAATTCATTAGTAATCTATGCGAGGGAAGCTCCGACCTTTTTAGATGTTAGTGGAATTGAAAAAGACGTAGATTAGGACTCAGCGACGATTGGTTGCTTGATCATATTAAAGCAATAATTTTTAGAACAATTTTTACGAATATTTTAAAGTTTGATCTTTTGATTTCTGATGATCACTACGCACCTACCTCCTTTTTAACGAATATTTAAAACTGACATATTGGATTCTCGTGTAATTGTGTCAATGAATGTAAAAATCTTCGGACAATTGATCATAACAGCCATAGATATCACAACCACGGAAAACTACCTCATGCTAAAAGCTCGTGGGCCTCTTAACTCATCAACTATTGTATTAATTATTATCATAGCTTATATTTGGCAATTGACAGTATTTTCCTATTTCCATATTTTCTTAGCCTTCTGTGCAAATTAACTCTTTTGTTCAGTGAAGACTTAGTTTGAAGTACTTGGTTTTCGAGTAATTAATTGCAAAATAATAGATACATTAAACACAAAACTAATTTTGAATCATTTGTAATTATTACAAAGATTTGTATAATATATTCAGTTGCTGGTAATCTATACTCGAGATTATTTACACTCCATGTTTCCTTTTTTATCAATAAATATGTTTTGCCCCACCGGGAACTTTTTGACCAGTCACCGGCTCTCGGTCAAAGGGTTAGCAATCGAGTCGAAACACGTGTAATTGTTGAACCGGTCTATTATATTTCCTTGTTATCCTGGCCAGGTTCGCGCCGGCCAAGACTGTTAAATGTGACGTTTTAGTGTTATTCAATTTAAGCGTTTTGGTGTGTCTATAAATCGGCGGGACTATTTTTTTACGAACGGATATTTTTGACATCTACATCGTGTTACAAGTAGAAAGCGAAATTAGCGGTACGAACCCCGTTCCTTTCTATTTCGTATAACCTCAAAAATAACGCGATTTATGTTTAAAGTGGTTATTTCGTTTCTCATTATAACAATAACTTTTGATGTTTAAAGTCTGCGGCTACTTTTTGCACGTTTCTGGCATAGGTGAGTGTGCAACAAGTAGTTATTTTTTGAGCTGTACCAAATAGAAATTTGGAACCCTTAAGGGTGCTCATTTCGTAGCCATGTGCCTTAAACGCTGACAGATATTTCTTTTATTGCTGAGTGAATAGTCTGTGTACAAACAACGTGCTAGGCCTCGATGAGTAATCTCGTCTCAGAGATCAAAATTTTGTACTCGGTACAATTCTAGTGGATTATCGTTTGAGTTTTGATTTTTACCGATGACTGGCTAATAATCAACGGTAAAATTTTAAAATCAATCGATTACGTGTAGTCTTCCTGTCGCATTTGCTCTTCGGGGTCTTACACGAATAGGAAAGAAGCTATTTTTATACCTTTATAAAGGAGTGTTTTAATGAGTATAGTAGGTGTATTGTTTATGCACGGGCCTTCACTTTTTTAGAATTCAGAGAGATTTTTGACCATCTGAATTAGGTAGTTTAGTTGGTTAAGGTAACGTAACTAGCGAGTTTTTCCCGTTTGTATTGATGTATATAGATAGTCGTTACTGTTCCTAAGGTATGTTTGCGTGCTAGGATTGCTACTGAAAACCGTATTTTTTAATTAGCTCATAAATTGTAAGTGTTTTAATAAATAATTAAGTAAAAGTAAGTTAGTTAACTAGGCAACTTCAAATTTTAAGAATAGTAAATTTTTGTGTATAATAATTTATGATATTTAACATAAGATTGATAAAGTTATATTAGTTATGTTATTTAACATAAAATTGATGTGTTTTTGATTTAAAAGCAGTTTTGGCAGGGCAAAAGTAATAGGCCTTGATTTTTAACAAATATTTTTTGTGTTAAAAGTAATTTAGGTGGAAACTTAACAAATTTAGTATTTTCCATTAGAGTTTTTATAATTTATACGACATATTTAAAAAAAAAATCATCAATCACGACTTCGCTGCTTCTTATTCTCCATTGTTTTTGTCGTCATGTAGATAGTCTTTAGTTTTCTTTACGTTCGGTTTTCCTTTGTCTACACTTAATATTTTCATCGATTATATTATCACGTTTACTACGCCAGTAGTCTTCTTCAAGACTTTTTTCGTGTTATCACTATTGTAATTACTCTTCACCAGTTATCCCGTTTTGGTTTTACTCATATTTTTCTTCTTAAAAATTATGGTGCTCGAGCTCCTCGCTATAAATCATCTAGTAGGTGATTTATAGCTGTTCCAATATATTTTTATTAATTATTAATATCTTTCATACATCTCTCAACTTATCACCTGTCGATAACAATGGGACTTTATAGTTGCGTGCTTAGGTTAGGTGTGTATCTTTAACATCATCTGATTTATCGTATAGGTCACATTATATATTTAACATTAACTAGGTGTTGTGTCGATGTTATAACAGTTATTGTAATTTATGTTATTGGTGTCTATTTATAAATGGCTGTCGCGAATAAGTGTTTACATTGCCGTGATAGTGATATCGTTAAGACGTTAACACTTTTTTTTGGTACAAAAACTATATATACACTCTCCGCTTCAGTGTAACATGTGACATAATAACTAAAACCCTTTTTAGATACAGTTATCATATATCGAACTTCTTGGTGAATAATACGACTCAATTATTATACGATCTTTATAATTTATCTTAAGTCATCATTGGCTTCTTCAATGGTAGTTGGAAAAAGGTGGAATTTAAAAAGGCAACATTAGCTACATATTTCGAACAAATACTAATGTACAGGACTCTTTATTTAGTTAAATGTAAAACTATCTCATGAATTTACTTAGACTTGTTAAAAGTTTTGTTAAAAACATAAAAAACGTGAAGTATTACTTTTTATGCAAAAAGACTGCACATTTTGGATTACAAACATTATCCTGGTTTAATTTTCACATATCTCGAAAAATCAATCACGCTTGTTAAAAAGTGAATTTTCAATCAATGCCATTTCCGTCAAATGTTACCTTCCTTGCTAGCACAATGATACTTATTATAATAATGTACTAACAGCAAGCACCTGACAGCAATTATATAATCTTGTGTACTTAATCTTCAAAGTATAGATCTCTTTGCAAGTAAATATGGGTTTGGTTTGATATGTTTTAATTTCAATAAGCTCATAATTTGATGCTTTTAATACTACTAGTACTTTTGAATGAAGACTAGTGTGGAACTTTGCCACTAGAAATGAACTAAACAAAAATGCCGTGGTGATATGAGAATTGCAAGTGAGTGAAGGTTTTGAGAGTTACTTCAATTAAAAAAGAAAGTGAAGATTAGTGGGTTATACTTCAACTCTCTCACACTGTCAAACAAGGTTGTAAAAGGATTTCGTTATGAATGAAAAGATGTCAACTTGTGCTAAAAAATGGCAACCATTAGCTTACGATATTGCGACTAATATTTTTAGGACCTGTGATTGACCTAATCGCTTTTCCAAGTAGAAAGACTATTTCGTAGGGGTGGGTCGTTACGTGATTTCCGACAACTGTAACGTATCCAGTGACTTCGTCGGTTTCACCGGTTCTGAAACGGGTGATTTTTGAAAATAGTTATTTTCGTGTGGGCTACTTACCACGCTTAGTTATGCAAACAATCATGTTAGCATTTTTCCACCAGCTGTTTATGATACACGAATATGTAGTGGCGTAACTACAAGGTGGCAAACCGGCAAAATGCCACGGGCCCCCAGCCGGAAGGGGCCCCTGATCAGCCCCCTAGACAAGTGGCAAGCTATTACTTTTTACAATAACCGCTTGACGTGTTTATGTATTGGATTGATATAGAGGAACGAAAACGAATTTTCCACGGCCCTCGAACGGTATAGTTACGCCACTGCTAATATGTAACACTAACTTTACCACTTATGTAGCTATAAACTTAAATCATCCTATTAAACCTTTATACTCTGTTCAAGCTTAGAACTGGCTGCATCAGACTGACTTATTGTCATTAAATTTTAATACCACTCAACCCGATAAAGACGTTACAAAATCACAACATTACTAGATTACTCAAAACTAGTTATTCGGTTGTCATGCTGTGTAGCTAGTTATTGTAACTAGCGACGTGAAATAACGCCCACCCCAACAATTTCTATGCTAATATGATAAAGTAATTAAAACCATGGCACTACTGGAAAATAGCCATAGAGATGAATCACAAAGCATTGCATTTTTTATTAAACTTAACGTAACTTCGATCGATTTAGATTTGGGTACCTATCTGGACTACATAGACTATCCCAATAAGATTTCATTTTAGATTTAGGTATAAATACTATCTCAATGTACTTTTACGCGTTGTAAATGTTAACGCGTACTTTTAACTTTAACCTTCATAAAGTTTTTGGACCTGGGTATTTCAATAAGCTAAAGTTTGATAAATCCTACTTGAGAGGTAGGTAGATGCATATAAAATGGGGCAGGCTTTGAATGATAATATTTATTTCAGATCTATATTCATTGTATTCATACTATTTTATATAATTTATAGCAATTTTTTTACTAAATCATATTCGTGAAAATGAAAATGTCGAATGAGTGCGAGAATGTAATAAGTCGCAAATTCTTTCTGAGATTCTTCATTTAGTTTTATGTGGGTTATTAAAAAAAGAAGGAATTTGAAAGTGTATGTAATCTTTGGGAGGTATGTAATGTGATATTTATCAAATTTTGGCATTAAACAAAGTTACATTGGAAATTTCAGATTGTACCTAAAATTTATTCCTTGCTTCATCAACTAATGAAACTTTTTATAGAAATTTATCGTATGTGTTTTACGAGGAATTAAATATTTAGGACTGAAAGAATTTTATTTCATCTCCTGTTTTCGTTAAATGTTCCTAATTAGTGATGTGCAATTCTTTACTCGTTCTCCCTCATGAGAATATTACCAGTAGCGATGATTGAGAATCTTTTTATTATCTTAAGAAAAGAACAAATTTAAAAGAACAAATGATAATTTGTATAAAACAAT
>JAOTAV010012490.1:0-26391 GCA_026546445.1 Cyclargus thomasi | reverse complement strand
ATGTTTAATATTCGATATTCTACCATTATCACACATTAAACACCGGAATAACACAAATTTAACAAAAAATACAAAACTCACAACGTCACTCTCTGAAATCCCCGCCAAAACTCTCTACGTCTTTAATAACGGCGACAACATTGACGATAGAGCAATGTCGCTAGAAAATGAAACTTATAGCCTAGATCATAAAGTTGCATTTTATGGGGCCGAAATAATCTCGTTCTCGGTTTACGGTATTTGGTGGACAAACCACTGTCAATATCTACCGAACATATATTTGATTCAGTAACGATTTAACGAGACAGCACTTTGATACCCAATTTCTGTCAGAGCGTTGACTAAATGTCAAAGCTATCTCGGTGAAATAAAATGATGAGGTTGGACACAAACTGTACTAAATTTCTACGGTACTAAATTTCAAAACCTGCAAGCCGTATTTATTCCGCAATTAGAATTTCTGATTAAAAAAGAATACTTCATATATTTTAAGGTATACTTTGTTTCAAAGCCGTATTATTATGGATAGAAATAGAATCCGGACACAGTACTAGACGGGTCTAATCAAGAGCCAGGAGAAGTTTCTAATGCTTTGACGAGTGCCACAAGTACAATTCTTGTAATTGGGGGATAAATTACAATTGCATGGGAAATATGGAAATTCCAGGGGTCCAGTTCCGGAAATTCCATTGATCCGTGAGCAATAACAATTGCTAGATTGCACACATACGTGTGTGTGTGTTTTAAAGGTTCAATTTTGAGTCTAGAAAAGCTAAGAAAGCTCTACAAAGTCGGAAGCTTTATAGCTTTCTGAAGTTATTCATAAGTTGAGCTATTAAGCTTTCAGTTCACTATTTGTTGTAGAATAATTTCGTTTGCTTTCTCTGTTTCCTTTTTTCTCCACCGTTAGTAGAACATTATAATATATTGTTTTAATTAACTATCAAGATGCTGAATATATAAGTTTATCTTTTAAAAATTTACAAAAAAGGCGGAAGTATATAAGGAAGTATAAACGCAGCACAAAAAAATATCTTGAACTTCTTTCGACTTTACGTTTACATTAAGATTAATTTGTATATAGGAACTTTACTAAACTGTTCAATAAATAATAAGTGCGGATTTACATACAATGAGGTTAGCATAACGCTCTAACAAGCGGATACACAATACAGCGATATACAGTAGCCTAACTTGGTTGTACTCTTGAAATTTTTAATTTGCGCTAAGAGAATGGATACGTTTTACCTTTGTTAAAGTGCGGTAAATCGAACTGGTTAAAAAATTGTAATTGAGACGACTTCAATTTTTCTTAATAAAGCGGATGTAAAATATTCGCGATCTAACATCAATCGATCGGAAATGCTGACTTTTAATTTACGCAAGCGCGTCTGCTTTACGTCGGGTTTTTACTATAATAGTCTACTGTGTATAGTTTACACTGTGCTAATTATCTACACTTTCTATGAAATCACTTCATTATTATGTTATTGTTTCCCAACAAAAACCCGACGCCGTCGTGTCTGGGAGTAATGGATAATTGTCATGCTGTTAGTACTATTTCAACTTACATTATAACATTTTTTATTCCTACATTTCCGAGGGTATAATGTACACATTTCCGATGATAAGTATATTGAGCAATTTTTGAAACAATGTATCATATGTGTGTAGTGTGTTTCTTTTGTGTAGTGTAATGACTAAAAAAACATCTGAATAAATGTTTAATTATTATTATTATTATATATTTCCGGGGACATTTAAACATATTAAGCTTCAATACGCTAAGCATTTTTAAAACAACCTCAAACGTTTTGCGATTTGGATGTCAAACCATTGAAGATTTAGATTTATTAGCATTAAATAAAATTTTGAAATTACAACGTTTCGGAAGAAAGTACCAAAAACCTACCCGTATCTAATCTTTCGAGCACACAATCGATTTCTCAACGCGTTCCACCTGCTAATTCCAAATTAAAGCATGCATGCACATACGATTGTAGAATTAAGCTGCGTTTACACTTTACCGTCCGAAAACCGAACGGCGAAATTATTGTGTACTTTCGTCAGTGGCTATGGCGTCCGAATCTAATCTGAACGCGTCCACCCATTCGGAAACAATATGCGTTGTATGTAAGTTTCATATACAGGACTTTGGGGGGCATGTACTGATATCTGTTTAGTTGTTTACTAATGGGATGCGCGATTCCGTATCTCGCTCTCCGACTATTCCGATTTAAGAGTAAATCACGCCGCCCGAATAATGGGAGTTTCGATTTGTGCTCAAGATAATTATGAATTTAATGATTCGGGCATTTCGAGAATATTCTGCAGTTTTGGCTTGTACTATCGTGTATTTAGGCCGAAAAGCTTATTTAAGCATTTTTGGATCCAAGACTTAAATCTCATTATGTAATGTTAGGTATATCAGTAAAGGACATTCTAAATAACATTTTTTTTGAGTCCAAGCTAAAAAAGTTTTAAAAAATTCACACTTTATACGATTTCTATGCATAAAAATGTATCTCTTTTAATATTAACACTCGCATTCATACAAAGTTACGCGGTTAACCGACGGGGTAATGAATGAAAAAGTTGGAGTTAGAACAACGAGAGCTCGCGAACTAAATTGTCAATTTTGCGTATTCATAATAATCACGACAAATCGCTGACAATTTAACTTATAGCCGCACATTTTGCCACATTTAAAGACTCTCTTTTTTAAGCATGTTTTTTTTTATAAATGCTTCAAATTAGCATCATACTATTAAAGATGCTTAGAAAGTAGAAAATTGGCTTTTTTGTAACAAACATATTAAGATCTTACGGACTTGTATTTAAAAAATCTTCTCCTTAATGCAAGCTGTCAAAGACGTAGAGGCGGTATTATGATTGCCCAGGACCATTGTTGCTTGTGGGTGGCCTGTTGTGGCACGGTAGCAACTTTAGAGCTTTCGCATACCGCCGTGCCTCGTCCGTATGCATGTGAAAAGGGGCAAAATATAAATTAAGTCACATAAACAAGACTAATCTGAAAAACTGCTAAATTAATTTTGGTGAAATTTGGCATACAGATAAAGTGACAGCTGGCTTATTTTATAGGACACTCTTATTCATTTTAAATGCAAATCGCGGTAAATTACTAGTGATAAATATAGATTATTCATGTCAATACCGCAATTGAGGTTTTGTATACGGAGACGTCGATCTCATAAGTTATTTGTGTCTCAAAGAAGTTTCGTCCCAGGGGTACATCGTCTGCGGCAGACTTCTGAACTGCATCGGTATATCGGTTCATCCTGCTAGTAAATAGAGAGTCATAGGAAAATATAATTGTATGATATATTGGAACTTATGTTGAAAGAACATTATTTCCTTTGAGCTTCTGTATTTGAAAAATCAAATTCAGAATCAAACTCAGTTCTGCAACGGCACGTCTGCGGTCACGCTAGATGGTATAACACCTTAACGCAATCAAAATCTAAACGAATGTAAGTGGTATATTTGACGTGGAATTGTATTGTAATACATTTATTTTCTTTCCTTTATCTTTCTAGTATTTTTTTTTACAATTTGAAACGTGCATTTTTATCAATATCCAGCTGTAGTATCTAAGTAAATAATCACACCTACAAATGTATGTATGCAAATACTTTTTTTCCGAAAGTCTTTAACGCACCTGTAACTTTACTGTAAGCGTTGGTTATAGGAAAGTTAAATATAATTAAAATATTTGTAAAAAAAAAATTACTTAAAAAGATACTCTTTTTAGGTGATCCCGTTTGCTCGTATGCCTATTATTTTGTTTAGAAAATTTAAACGGTATGCGTTGTAATATTATTAAGTTTTAATTTTCCAGGATGATGATTTGTGTGCCTTATTCAAATTTGGGAGTTATAAGCGCAGTAAATAATCGGACATAGGAAGTATTGTGGGGGTGGGAAGTGGGGGTGGGGGAGTGTTTTGCAATTCGGATTCATTATGTACGCGCTCGCCCCGGACGCGTCTTCGATGACTGATTTAATGAACACAGCCACAGAGAAAACTAGCGGGAAATAACGGGTAGGTTAAACGTCCAACATGAGGTTGTGTATGTGGAAATTTTGCTCGAAGGTTGTTAGATAAAATAATCCCTTTTGCCTCGGTGTCTATAGACTGTTACTATTATTAGTAACAGTCAGTGGACACCGAGGAAAGAGGGGCTATCCGCAGGCAACATTGTTATTGAGAAATATTTATATATTCTTCCAATACCTAAAGCAGCCTCTGTTTATCTTCATTCTTTCAGCTAAGCAAGTAATTCCAAATCAAGTCGATTTGTTGCTTCGTTAGAGCGTCAAGGAAGGACAATCAAACAAATCAACAAACAGACAAACACTTGCCTATTTGAATTATTAGTGTAGATAACACAATCTATAAAGATTACGCTATTACTTTGATGGAAAATAAGCCTACACTAAATTTAATCCAAAAATGTACACTCTACTTAAAAAAACTTATTGAAACTTTTTCTCCCTATCTCCACATGATATTCCGTTGTATGAACATTATACATTGAATATTGTAAACAACATTGACACCGTTATTATCAATATGGATCACGTAAGAGTGTCGGCTGTAAGTCAAATTCGCATCTACAACTGAATTATTCAGCGGCAGTTAGTGTGTGTCGCGATAAACTGAATTTTTAACGCTTTAAAAGGTTATCATCGGAGAAATTCATTTTTAGATCTACTTCATATGGTCGGATTTTGTTAATGTTATGCAACCAACCAAATTACATAAATTCATCCATCAATATTTGGTATTTTAATCATATATTTTAATATTTTAATCATATATTTCAATCATATAAAATATCTCATGATATTTCAATTCGTTTAAAATAAAATACTTTTTAATAAAACTTTCATGTTCAAAAGTATAGTCTGTTCCCAGACACATTGTCAACGGCTTATTAAAAATGACGTTATTAATCTGCAGGATAAACTTATTAAACCTATCTTAAAGGCAAACGCGTTGATCACATTTTAATATGATAATACCGTAGCCATTTAGGTAGTCGATATAACTAATAACGGGTAGCCGATTTTGACTGGCTACTACCAGATAATCAAATTTCGCTGTAAGCATGGCGGGCACGGCGACTGAATTTCACGAATGCTGTGTACCTATTTACCTAACACAGTTCCCAATTAAGAACTGCTATCCAACTAGGCTTGATCTTACTCAACACATGCCCTATAAATTGCTCCGGTTAATACGGGGTGAAATTTTAGATGGGTATTACCATAATTTTGTTGCAGATTCATTAAAAAAAACTCAGGTGGTATTACGACTTTCTGGTGATTGTAATGAATTTAGAATAGCCTATTTGGCACTGATCAGTAAGTAGTGAAACAGGCCCTTAATATCCTAATGCTATTCCATTTCCATCATATCCCACATGTCGAAGTTTATTGCACGTTAAAAATACTGACCGAATTTTGATATAATTATTCCGATTGCAGCTGTGGGAGCCTCATTCGTTAGATTTAGTTGCTAATAATTCACTTAATCGGTTTTTAATTATTACGACATTAATTACCACTTGATGGTTCTTATTAGTATTTTCAATACCAGTAGCTAGCCATCGGATAACTTTCACATGACAATTTACATGCATTAGGAACTGATGTCTAATTTTATTCACATTGCTTGTACCGCGTAGCGTAAAAGGCACTTCACTACGACTTAAAGAACATTTACATAAGTGTAATGGACATTTTCATCACTTGCCACCTGCACTGTGCACTGGCATGCCAGTAGGCGTGCGACGTCTTTCTGTCAATATTGTCAGCACCCTGTAACTAGGGTTGCCACTTCATTTGCTATTTAATGTTATCTTGGCAAGTTGTTTTAACATGACTTGTGAGGTAGTCGGGTGTCATTGGAAAAGTATTTTTGATCGCATAACATTTTTATTTTATGACTAATATAAGTTTGACGATAACGGAAAATGAATATTACTGTTAACTTTGGCGGGAGTGCTTGTCGGATTTTTCTTGTAGATTGGACAATTCTAATTTCAAATGTTTTTAGAGAATAAATTTGCAAAGTTGTTGGATACGTAACATTTTTGCAAAAGACAAAAGTGTTGCGTCCACTTAAAAACAATACTGTTACCTAATATCAAAACAATGGTGCGAAAGCAGATTTTGCATATAAAACGGCTCGCTACATTGGAAATTGATAGTCGATAATGGCTTCTAAGTATCCATTGTGTAGAGGGACGTAGATTCTCATAACGTATCGATTTGTCGAGATAATTCGTGGAGATTTCGGCCACACTAGAAAATAGATTATACGTATGCATCGTATATCAGGCCCAAACCACTGCAAATCCAAAATGGGTTGAACTAATTCGTAGCTCGAGCGGGCCTTGAGCGCCTGCGTGGCCAAATCAAGTTTGCTACGGTGCATCCCTTGATAATTTGTTCTAATTGAAATTCAAGTCATTGACATGGTCAACTGACTTAATCGAATATCCCAGCTCTCCGGACGTCTGTTTCGACGTGTACCGAAAAACATTATTCAAATGTATGTTTGCTTTTACCTCGTCGTTTTTGCTGGATTATTTTTTGTGTCATGAACGGTTTCTTCTTTTAAAATCTTTTGGGAAAAAGTACATTTTATTAATCATTTTTAAAATCATTATCATAAATAATAGAATGCAAGATAGGACTGACAGTATTGAGTTTTTACATGTAACATTTACGGTGTACCCACAACTCAGGTCCTTTAGGAACTTCCTGGCGCAATGTGAAACTTCCATGTATAGATAATAACCATAGTTATAACCTAACGCTTACGAAAATGTTGACAAAAGTGTATCGGCGTGACAAACGGTTGATATTTAACCGGGCTGCGAGCGGGGACCCGGATATCCGTGTTAACAATTCAGGGGCGGAGGTAAAAGTTGCGGTATCGCGGGCCGCGGCCCGCACTAACAGGTTGCCAAATTTGCCACTATTTTTACGTGTCCCGTTCCCGCCCAGTGATGGGACACACCTGTTGTGCCAATTACTCTAGCTTTTTTAATCCAAATCACTAGACGTGGCAACATAACGCGGAAATCGGGATACAATGTCTAGGTATGGTAATTTTTTTTTTGTTTGCGGTTAGATTATATATTGATTTTTTATAATCTATTGTGGTGGTTTATAAGGAGTCAACATACAATATTTTCACGACCTTCGAGTTTAAATACAAATACAAATTCGTATTTCATATTCGTATACAAATACAAAAATAACCTAATGAAATTTTCATGCCGACAAATAAAAAACAAATGGAAAGTACTAAAAACAAAGTTATTAGCATTTTCCATTTATCTTTGATACAATTCATTAAATCTATCAGCACTTATAGCTGATTAAAGTAGAAACATCAAATTAAATGAAATACTTTTGGTATGAAATATGCCGCATTTGTGTTATCAAATATTTCAGAGTCGTGCATTTTGTTAATCAACGAAAAGTGTAGCATACGGCCGACTTTATTAAATTACCAAACGCAACACTAATAACTCTTTTATGAAATAACTGTATTATGGGATTCAAATTAGTACCTATGTTTATAAGTTTGAATTGTTAAAAAAAAGTTTTAGAATAATACGAAAATAGGTATAATGGTTTTTTTGGGTCTGTCTGACACCTGTTCAGCCTAAGCCGTTAAAACTATTTAAAACACATTCAATATATTGAGTTTCATGACAGACAGAGTCAATAGGACATAAATAATATTTTTTTAACAAAAAAAACGAACTTCAAACAGTTAACCATAAATACTGAAATCCGCGTTAAGATCGGAGCGACAAAACGCGAACTAATACGTTAGACAGTGCGAACCTTTCTTTTTTAAGTCAAGAAATATACCTAAAGCCTTCTTCTGAGTCCGAAACGTGTTATTCTCAAATTCGCACCAGATAAATTCAGCGAAAGGTGAGCTATTCGCACACGGACATACACAACAACATACGATGTCGATAAAAATCTAACGATATCGATTCCCATCACTAGGTAACTTTCGGCCATGATTGGTGATGATCGCGTAACACCAATTAGCCGGTTTTTACGCGGCCGCACATTTGAACCGGGTAACGCCCGAGTGTTGTTATACCCGGGTATTAAACACGCAATACCCGGGTATACGCGCACGGTTGTCCCGCAATTTTTAGACCACTAGTTGCACTGTTTCAAACTAGTTTATGAGTAATAATTATTGCAAATGCTTTTATGTGACGATATATCGGAACTCAGAGCTGATTAAGTTTGTGATACTACATTCTAGCTTTTACCCGCTACTTTGCCTGCATGGAAATGAAATCATTTGACACGAAGAAAATGTATGCCTAATGACATATAATATAATTGTGTGATGATGTTATTTCAGGTACGTAAAACATTTGTTTTGTTAAATTATAATATGATCTGTCTGTATAGATTAATGAGTTGTTATAAGACATACTGCGTATGAACACAAAATAAAATGAAAAAACTTAAAACACAAGACTTGCAATAGGACCTACCCTATCTATAGTAACTAGACTTTAAACATAATATGAGACACAACGTAAACTATGCTGGATTATCAATTTGGCCACTAAAGAATAGAAATTTTATGTATATTGGTATAGGCTTTATTTTACTCTATTAGATGCTAGGATAAATCCTATACCTAGGTAGAGTTGTCGTTTTGTCAGTCCTATAGCCAATAAATTTAATATAATTTTCGTAAGCTGAAAAACATCAAACATTTATTCGTATATAAACAACCGAGCGAATCAAAAGCCAGTGTAGCTAAAATCAGTTCATTAAAAAACCTAATCTATTACCGTCGAAACAAACCTCAACCCTCACAGTTCATTAACGCATTTGAAATTTAGTTATAGCGGCCAATTGAAATTTCATCAAATCGGAAATAAACTCCGACTGGCCGGCCGGAGCGGTCAAGAAAACAATCCCCGCATCCAAAATAGACCGTACCCCCGTTATAATAAGTTGCATTATCGTGAAATGCGTTTTTTAAAATGGAATATTCGTAAACAATTTAAAGGCAATCAGTGCTGAGCTGCAAACATGCCAATTTAATGACTGTGTGACGTCACAGGTCTATCAACACGTCACTTATGTGAAATGATGAATTAAATTTCGCGTTACACCCAATACTGCCACTGAATGGACCGTGCCAATTATAAAATCACCGCCATATTTTACGTAACGCTTAACTATTTCAAAAATACTTGTACTCTTTTACTGTGGATATTGATGTGTTTATTACGATTTACAAACCTTAAAACGGTTGTTTTACAATTATCAGTTCTATCACAGGGACTCAAGGTGTCTTAAACTTTCTAAGAACAAACGTTTAAAAATGTGTCGTGCTGTGTCGCTTCATTACGACCTTGTCTTTGTTGTTTAGAGCGAACATGAGCGACATCGAGAACGAGATGGAACACAATCTTTTCGCATAACCAAATGACCATAATTGGCAAAATATACCGTATAGCACGTAAAAACTTAATAAAACCTATTATAATTATATTCATAAGAACATAATATTTTAATGCAACAGTCTTACCACAAAATTTTGTAATGCCAAAAAATGAAAGCGTGAAAAGCAAAAAAAATGTTTCGGAAGTGGTTTTTGTACAACATATAATTTTGTACGACGCGTTTTGTGTTATATTGAGTTAACCGCAATTTTAAAGTTTTAATAAAATTTTGAAATACGGAAAAATATTTTGATACTCAGATATTTTGTCTGATTTACGGATATTAAGTAGATAAGTAGGTAACTAAATTTTAGGTGACTTTACTTGCCACTTGCTACTAAATTTTGTGTTTTCATGCAATTAAAAACTTAAAAATTAAGTTAAAATTTAGTTATCTACTTAATACGTTTAAACCAGACATTACAGTTAAAAGTTACAGTAAAATATTAGCCAGGCTTTGTTATCCTCAAAATGTACGAGTATGACAAGGAAGCAATACCCTTGACGGGGCGGCTTTTTTGTTACAAAAAGAAAAAAACCAATGAAGGTAATCCGCACTAGTGCGTACTGCACGACACTTTACTTCCATAGAACTGACGTGTGTAAAACATCAAATGTAATGTCCTAACTCCCACCTCAGAGACAAGATGTAAAGATCATCTGAAATATAATGATCTTTACTTTGGCTTTTCGGTAATGGCTTATTGTAGTAGAACTACAGAATACATATTAGTTGGTATTTGGTAGTACTAATTACTACTAAATATCCCCCTTACGATAAGCAAGAAAAGTTATTTTATAAGAAAAAAAAATGTGTTTTAATAAACTCGAATAACTGTTGTATTAAAATTCGATGAATATAATAAAAATATTTGGTAATGAGCATATGCAGCCGTTTCACCAATACCCGTAATGAACAGTCGAGAATCGAACCCGAGTAAAAACTGTAATTAATGTCACGCAACGCCAAAAAACGGACCCCCGTTGTACGTAGGCGTAATTCCAAAAATAATCGATCCTTCACCCCATTGCATTAACGGAGTAGCCGGGCGGGGAGGCCCGGGCCAAATTTTTATTATGCATATTTTTTAATTTTATTTTTTCGACCTCGCTATTGGGTGACTGCATGTGCCAGTATTAAATCAATACCGGCCGAGGCGGCTTATTCTTTTTGCTAGATGGGGGCGAACGTTTGGCCCTCACCTTCCAGCGAGTGTGTCTAATGGAAGGCCGACGCTATGAGCCCACTCACTACATTCGAAACACGACGCCATATATTTCACTTCCATTTTTCAGAGGCTGCATTAGGTGTCCGACACGGAATGAATTTATAGACTTATCAGATCGCGTCTAGGTCTTTGTGGTGCATCATCATTTTTCGGCTGCGGTATTAGTTCTAAACTTGCCGGCTTCCATTATTCATTTTAGTTCGACGTCAAAAGAATTCCATTTCCTTGAAAAAATAAAATCTGTTCCACCCTTCGCTTTATTGGGGTTTGGATTCACAAAAGGCATTTGAACAGTTTTCCGGATAGATTTTGAAATAGATAGCTGTAACGGCTCACCCACTAAATATTTTTAAAAACCCGCAAATGCCTTTACGTCATCGTTTTTTTAATTTCTGTCCAATCGATTACAAAATTAGTTTTCGAGTACATGATTTTTTACCCCAAAATGGTGGTGGTCCCAATTTTAAGATTAACCAACGATTACTCACATACGATACGATAAATAAAGAACAAACTACAAGTCACAAGACGCAACTTTGACGTATATAGTCATACCACTTGAGCGTAGATGATTTAATTTGAGTTCCGCACCTTTATTTTTAAGTATTAAACGACCTGTGTCAATGGGGACGTCCGCTATCCTGTCACGAACGCGTAAAGTGACCCCAGACGTCACCGACATTCAAGGTTCAGGAGTTAAATGTTACGTAATGAAGGCATTTCAAATATTTTGTACGAGATTTTCAGGCCCAAGTTATAATCACCTACTAGGCAAATAAAAGGAACTTAAAAGTGCCCTAACTTAAGAACAGATTTAAAAGCAGTACTTACTTTATAGACCCATTGACGATTAGAATAAAGAAGCTTCAATCTCGACATTTAAATGAAATAAGAATACATTTTAGTACAATGCCCATTGTGTATCGATCAAGGCATTAACAAAATACCACTCAAGAGTTCCGTAGTTCTTTGTTAAGATCGCGGTTAAAGAGGACACTAAGTCTGGGTCAGATGTAAAATAATATAATAAAAAATGTTAAGCTGTGTAACGTGCCAAAAGTTGAGAGCTTCTGCTGCAATGAATTTAACAAAACATTACTTTTAAAATACAATTCATCGACATCAGTAGTTTGAAACATTTTTGTACAAGAATCGTAAAATCTGTGAGGCGAAAGAAGATTTATTAAATACATGAAACCACAACTCTAGTACGGGCAGAATTTGTAAAAAAAGGGCGAAATTACTTTGTTAAACTATTAAGGAATAGTTTAACATTGTAACGACGAACCAGTAATCAATAGAGAAGTAATAAAAAACTTCGCTCCAATTAATACTTTATTCTTTAATAAATTCGTCGTCGATTGTTTCAGAACTGTTTAAAGACAAATTGAAATGCAGCTCGTCTTTCAACTCTATGAAAGCTGTAATTATGAATTTGAATTGTACCTAGAACAACGGACAAACAAGATATCATTTCGCAATCGTCCATCGCATCTTGACCTTTATGGCTTACAAATTACAGTTTATTCGTTAGTTCCTAGATCGCAAACTTACAATACTTATAATTTATTCACGAGCAAATCAAATGAAATAGAACATGTCAAATAGCAAAAAATAGATGTAATCAATAAATACACGTCTCATAGTACATGTAATAATGTTAGAAGCCCCTGTTATACTATCCCGATGATGTGGTGACGATTACAAAAAACCAAAAATATAGTCGGGTAGGAATAGAAAAAAGTTGATGCAAAGGTGGTTAATATTTTTTAGTTTTTAAAGTCATCAGTCAGAGGTCATTGTACCCTGATGTTAACCTAATCAAACTAAAAAATTATTTTTTTTTTGATTGCATGAAAATCTTTAAAAATTAAGACACTTCAATAAACATCAATTACTACGTAAAAACAAACGCACAATTTCTCATAAAATGCAATTGTACTAAAATAAATGCATCACAAAAGTTTAAAATAAAAATGTCTAATTTATTGCGTCACTCGGCGGAGGGTTTCAACAATATAGTCATTATAAATTCAAAAATTGTGAGAATGGACACGTCACAATCAATACAGCGAACCCTCAAAATCTCAGCTGCAAAGAGCGAGCTTCACCGACGCCTGCGCAGTGGTGTAAAACTGGTGCACTGCGCAGACTTTGCCCGAGTAACCCTACTAAGCTATATTTCACATTAAAATCCTCCCTATTGTTCATTCTCACCCATTATAATTATTTGCAACGGAATATAAAACGTGTTATGCAACTATATCGCCACTTGAGTTCGTTTGTTTTTTTTTTTGGTTTGTCGCAAATTTTGCGACTGCGCTTCTGCTACAAATACGCTAAAGTTGTTCGTCCGAAATCTAAACCTTTTACTCTATGACTAGGATTAGTCCTATTTTGTCATTTTTATACAAACCGCGATTGCTGTGACATTGTCACTTTGTTGTTGTCAATCGCGGTTCGTATAGAGATGACATAGGGTATATTATGATCGCTACCGCCTAGATGACCGAATGCACTATATTAGGTGCATTATAAAAGCATAATGAGTATTGTAAATATTCTTTTCCAAAGCCACCACTCACCACATAAAGGGAAGGTTAAAAAAACACCTTTTGTTATTACAATATTTTACCGTTTACTGAAGTAAGGGAAGTGAATATTATAATTATTCTTATCATGAAACGTTCATTATTCATTAATTGATCCATCCACTTTGTAGGAAGGTATGCTGAGAGCAAAAAGTGTTTTATTCAAATCGCAACAGCGCCTGAGTGTCTAAGAGTTGTAAAAATGAGCTGTTTTATCTCCTGATATCAATAAATACTTACAAGATTATAAATACACTTGTATTTTTGTCTTACACCTAAGAAAAAAGCAAAATTAGAGATTTTACCGCTTACATAATATTTTATCTGCATTCTATACAATGCAAAAATGTATTTTGTTTGTCCTTTCTTCACGTCCTAACGGAGCAACCAAAGGGCTTGATTTTTTCATAGACTTAGTTGAAAGTAACGTTTTTCGTCTTTTGGTTTTGGATAAAATCACGTTACCAAATGTAAATATATAATTAAATAATTATATTTTCTCTTACAGTTATAGTTAAATAATAATAAAATTGACGCTGACTGTACCTATTAAGGAACGTCACACCACACTAACCTAGTCAGTAGTCATACTTATGGTTATTATAGTTATGGATGGACGGACAACGGAAATGCATTCTTTATATTTACATTGTATTTCTTCTAGGTAAGTTACGGGTTTCGGATCTATGTCCCCCTTGCATATCTTATGCTTATGAGAGAGGCAAAGAAGGTGCATCCACTTCGGCACTGAGATGGTACATTATCCTAACCTTTGAAGAATATATTAAAATATTATAGACACTTCAGAGTCTCATCAATCTAGAGTAGGCGATTAAAAGCAAAGTGTTTTATTTTATTGTATGTTGTATTTATTGCTTACTTTGTTGTTTTCAATCGCAGTTTGTATAGGAGTGACAAATATTTTGACAGAGGTTCAGACCGCCTTGATTGAACTACTGACTAGACTACTGAACTGTCCACAAAATGGATGGGTCAACTTTAGGTAGTCCATTTTGAGGACGGGCCAGTAGTCTAATAAAGATACGAGAAATTCATTCACTAGATTCTTTAAAATTTTTAGCGGTTGTCAAATATTAACCATTTTTTCTACATCGCTCAATAATTAGCAAATGACAGCAACTTTATTATTTTCTTAAACATAGTTAAATTTATTCAATTGGGATTCAATTTTGTACGGCCTTTTGAAAACTTGCCTGACGATTTCTTTCGAATCCCGCAGAAGGCGAACCACTAAAATTATAGCGTCTGCTCAATAATTTAATTTTATCGATAATCATAAAAACAAAATTGTTACTTCCAAGTATAAACAAGTTTTTCAAATGGCTCTTAACATGTAAATAACACTTTAATAAGTTCAATACGATATTTACTGGCTATTATAGAAAGTAATTAAAATAATTGATGCAAACTTGTGTTCCAAGGCAAATTACATACTCCATCTTTTCACAAATCATTTATTACCAAGTTTTAGTAACTCCTCGAATAACTTATCATTATATTCATGTTTGGAAAAACGTATTTTGTACGCTTTTTTCTTATTCAGCTAGTAACTAATTTGGAGACGTGTAGAGTTCGTCTTTTCTGAAGATGGTGCCAGGTTTTTAACAGAACAACATAGACCGAGAAGTCTGTCTCCAATCCAGTTCTGGAAAGCACGGGGATTTGATATGATATTAAAATCGCAATCGATCGACTTGACCGACATATAGATCCAGTGCTTAGGCACTGTAGTTGATCTTTACGTCAGAATAATCGAGCGTCGTAGTCGAGTAATTAAAGTGTAACCGGAAAATAAAAGCACCACCAATAAATAAAAAGTTGAAATTAAAAAAAGAACGCGCAATAAAAATTTTCACTGCGAGAAAATGGATAGCGTTCCTCGGGTTGTCCAAAGCAAGCGCACGACAAAAATTAGCCGCATAAAAATGCTAGGTGCCATTATTGCCCCTATAGAAAGCATTCAGGCAGTGTTTCGTTAATTCACAGAAGGCTCGAGAGCGCGAGTTTCACACTTACGTGAATCAGTGCGTAAGCTAAGTAAATTCATAGTGCTCCAACCGCCGGACTAATTTAATGAGAGGGCCTTTTCACCGGGCCGCGCGCCGAGAGCCTCATACATCGCATTAAAATGAGATTTAACTGAAATGTCATAATTAAGCCACTACAGTCTACGCCGCACCTCGGGTGCCGATGAAAACAGCGATAGAGATATTTAATTATTGTCACTTAAACTAAGGAATGCTTACTCGCGGCCCGTGCGAGCGAAACGTTTTAATGGCGTGCCGAGCGGTCTCGTTACTTTTAATATGAATACGCTTAAGTGTTATAATTTTACGCCACTTCCGTCGGAAAAATGAACTCGGAATTTGCGGATGGATATAAATCCGAGAGATATATTCGCCGGGTTAAATTTAATTCGGCAAGATAAAATGTTCCGGCGCGGAGTCCGAGCGAAGACGCACGCGGCGCCTTTGCGCGTGCTCGCCGAACGGAATAAATTCTACTTTACGATTGCTGTACAAGCTTTAATAAAATTAAACGCCGTCTGCGATTGTTTGATAGAGACATCGTATCACATTATCGCCGGGCGACGTAACTACGTACAAATTATCTCAACAACAGCCGACGCGCCACGCGACTCGCTAACATTTTTAAAGCTATTATACCGAGCTAAAAAGTCGGTGAGGCAAAGCTTTGCCGCTCTCAATGATCCACTAACGCGCGACTGACGGAGGAACATACGGCAACCACAAATTAAGAGACAATTCACACCACTATACGAGCGTGTAATTTTTACGCTCGCGGCGCGGCGGCGCGGGCGACAGAAGGCATATTGTCGCGCTATGAAAGGGTTGCAGTCGCACTATTAAAACTTACGGCGATACGCGACGATATAAAAAAGTATCGTAGACGGTGCGGATAAAATAAAAGCGTTGGCACACGAAGAAAATGAAAGGGGTAATTGCGGCTGCGACCACAAAAAAGCCAGTGCAGTAAACTAAAAGAAGCTGTTAGGGCTTAAGTCGTGTAACAATCTGAAAGGCGTGTAACATATAGTGCGGGGTTGTATTTATTCAGAGTGCGAGAGCCCACGGTGTTTCGCTTCACCAATAAAAGCTCTACCTGTACGTTCGTTTTTTATACGAGACGATTTCATTATTAGCGTATTTCGTTTATGTTTAGATGTGGACGTAGTTATCACGTATGTTGTGGAATGTTGGTCACGAAGAGCTCGCGTTCTCGCCGTCTTATGAATAACCATTATTCAATAACTTAATTGTCATCAACAATTAAACGAAGATGATAATTAATTGGTTGTGGACTTCACGCGATCCTACATATTACCGCCCGATAGTGACACATACTTTCTTGTGTAATTTCTGTTTATAACAGTTCAATTAACATGTACACAATTTAATCTCTTTGTGGAATATGTTACATTTATTAATATTTTTGCTCCCTGGCAATTATCTGTGAATTTTCCGGAAACAATTTATCCCGGGAATATTTAAGTGGAATAAAAAGTGTTCTTATAAGTCATCGTCAAAAAGCATTCGGCCCCTACATGAACACAAAATATTATAAAAAAATCCTTTCAGTAGTTTCGGCGTTATAAACACCGAAATATCCACACGAGCAATCGATTCAAAAATATTGTTAATAATAGTACAAGAAAATTTATAACTTTTAAGGACAAAAATTTGTATTTATTTTATATTCAACTTTATCTTTGTAAAAAAATAAAAGCACGTGTGGGAAAAGCTTTGTCAAGACGCGCATATTCTACCACTAGCATTTGCCCGCGACTACGTCGGCTTATAAATTGTCCTGCTTTTACAACATTTTTTGATTACTGCTCGGCTCCTATTGGTCGTATCGTGATACAGCCTATAGCCTTCCTCGATAAATGGGCTAACCAACGCAACAAATATTTTTCAATTCCAGCCTGTAGTTCCTGAGATTAGCCCATTCAAACAAACAAACTTTCAGCTTTTTAATATTAATAGTATATATTAGAGCGTTTTCACACTATTTGATCCAATCGGCACCCGTCACCGATATCGAATCGGTTGATGAGAAAACGTTTTTATCCTCCCGACCTAGAGCCCTACAATCATAAATGGTCTTACTAGATTCGTTACCGGGTTGGCGTGACAGGCAATCAACAAATTACTTGAGCCTCATTGCGATCGACGATAAGATTATTCTTGATGGTTCTAGAAATTGTTATAACATCTATAGTGCTTTCAGTCAATCTAGACGGTAGCGGTTGTTAACCCTCCGTCAAAAAAATGACATTTCTATACAAACGGCGATTGACAACTTTTTTGTATAGAAATGACAACACACTTGCAGTCAATCGCGGTTTGTATAAAAATGACTTTAAATAGTGTGTCAATAACCATCACAGCCAAGATTCAGAGAAAGCACTATACTTACCTGGCTTGCATCATTCTCGCCTGGCACTTACCTTGCTCCTTCTTTCTTGACACGTTCATATTTTACTAACCTTGTCTTCTTTTTACTGGATTCTTAGGTTGAAGATGTCAAAACTTACCTGCAAAAAAATTGAATGTCACAAAAATGTACAATCACCAACACAACGCTGATTTAAATAAACTCTTTGCGTCTATTGTTGGCGCATAAAAATATTTTATACAGAGATATTTAATGAATAATTTATTAAATGTTCCTTTGTATAAGTATAAAGAATCGCTTGCTGGAAGATGGGCCGGGCTCTATGTAATTAGACCAATTTAAATCTTAATTAATATTAATTGTCCGACGTCGGAACGAATCTGTCGTAATAGACTATCGCGGAAAAAAGTCCTAATGGATACGGTGAGATTATTAATTTAATAAAATAAAGTGTGTTGGGTGTTTATCGGATTTTACTTGTACATAAATTCTAAGGTATGATGTTAATAAAACAGTAACAGCTCTTATCGAGGAAAACATTGTATTTTAGTTATGTTTATTATTTTTTCAACATTTATAATTAAAATTTGCCTATGATTTGCATAGTATATATTAAAGTATCCATACTTAAAGAAGTAGCCTTAGAGTGACTTTATTTACTTATAGGTTTCTTCGGCCAAGTATTTACAGCACATAAGCTTAAAAAACACAAGATGATTTATGATCCAGGCATAATTTTTAAACTTTTTTAGTTTTAGTCACTTAAACATTTAATAAACTTTGGTATTTATCCTATATATATCACGAACGAATTTTTTTTGTAAATAACATTTAGGCACTTTTGTGCGCGAGTGTACAGTAAAATAATACGTGCCTCCACACAAGCCGGCCCCATTGTTGTCTCGCTTAAATATAAAATGATGCCCCGTAAGTTCTCTTAATGCGGATGTTATCATTTATTATTCTATTACATTACTTAGTCATTCCAATGTTATATTCCTTATTAAGCGAAACCTGTAAAAAGTAGGTTAAAATGTTGGTTTAATAAAAAAAATAGTTGTGATTTTGTGCATAATTAATGTTCGCTGATTTGGTTGTTACTTTTTCTAGATACGAGCTGATAGATGATGCATGGTCTGAACCACGAGACAAGTCAGATGCCATTTGTGAAAGGTGCTCTCGTGCGTCGGCAAGAAAGAAGTCACATCACAAAAAAAAAACATTTTTGGGAAATCTAAATTTTGTATTTAAACTATTGCGCTTTTCTGATATTCAAAACCAAAAACCATAAATCCTGTATATACGGGTCTGGTATAATATCTTACTAAAATTATAAACGCGAATGTTTGTGATTTTGTGATCGTGTATGTTTGTTACTTCTTCAAGCTTAAACGGCTGGAGCGATTTTAATAAAATTTGGCAGAGAGGTAGCTGCTATTCTGGATTAACGCATAGGATAATTTTTACGTGGGTCGTACCACGGGGCACAACAAGTAGTTTCATACACCAGCAAGTTCAAATGCAAAATTTCTATTTTACAAAAGTAGGTTTTTGTGATGTGATTCCTTTCCTATCGATAAACGAGCTGAATTTAAGTTTAGTTAGGATTATAGGTGTTACGGGACCTAAGTAGCGATCCATCTGACTTAGCAAAATAAATAGGTAAACTTGCAATAAAATATAGTCGACAGACGCATAATTTGTACCTATGTGGGTGGCAGGTTCTTCTAGAACTAAATCTTGTGGGTTCATCGACCTCATACCCTTAATCATATAAATGCAAAGAACACCTGCACGTTACTTGGGCACCTATTATTCTCAAAACAGAAAAATGAAAGGGGTTTCTGGGTACGTTACGAAAAAATGCATGAATGTACGTGTGCCGACATTAATAGTGGCGAAGAACGTAGACTTGCAAGCGAACTTCTATCTTACTCCACCGGTATAAGAGCGCTAAAAGTGCTCCGGTATATAGAGCAGGTGGCGTCCACTTGCGTCGACGAACGTACGCAAGGATAATTTATTTTTATTTCATCATAAATATTAATGAGATTATCCCGCATAATGTAAATGTCCGCGACGTTGGCAAACGAATATTATTTATTGTAAAGTTTTCAATATTTTTCAACGTAAACAAATAAATACTGGTCCGCCCGCTAATTTAATAATTACATTTAATCTTCGGGCGAAATATCTGAAATGTACCCGTAATGACTCCATTGTGCCACTAATGGCACAAAAACCGGGAGAGCTATGGATTGCGTGGCGTGAATTTTCAAGATTTATTTGTTACTTGTATGTCGTAATTGGCTAATTAAATGTCATCATCGACTCGATCTGGTTTTAGTGCGACGACCGTCTTAATCTTTATCGTCATATTGATGTACTCACGTACCGTTTCGCTTCGGGTTCCATTGAAGTTTGGCTAATATAATAATTTTTAGCTAAGCTAAATTGTCAAAGTCACACAAGCAAACGTTGTAATCCAAAAATAATTAAAAATTTGTATTCCTATAAAAGCTAGCTCTACAGCTACTAGTAGAGCATTCTAGCTTTTACAGGAATAACAATTTTTTTACATTTAGGACCTGTTTCACCGTTTACTCTAAAAATTTATGTTAGGCTATCAACAACTTTTGTAACAGATTCTCCATACAAAATATGTCAAATATTACCTATCTTAAGATTAGTTACTCAATCAAAAAATTTGTAAAATATATTAATTATAAATTAAGACTAATAATACAAATAAACTCAAAATTAATTAACAAGTATTTGTCATTTGAGCTGTCACATGTAAAGATAACAAAAAGTCTTTACCTTAAAAACGCTAAAGTTTACACAAAATAGTGACATTTAGTTGCAATTAATTGTAAAATACACGAAGGTGAAAGAAATAATTAATATACGTGCAGTAAATACTTAACCTCTTACTTAAAATCGCGATAAAAAATATTTTTTTGTTTATCTGGCGACATTCCCTACAGGGCAGCAGGATGGCTACAAACGAGTTCCTTACACTGTACTTAACAAAAACATGTCATGTTCAATAAAAAACGATCACAAAATGTATATCTGTTGTAATTTATAATGGAGTTAAAATATTATGTCATCAGTTCTTAGTTTATGAAAATATACGTTGTATACTTATTTTTCGCTTAACCTAAGCTTGATACATTACAGTCTACAGAACTAATAAGAGTAGAAAAGGAGATTGACAGAATTTCTATGTCTTCAGATCATCTTATTTCAGTTCCTTCTTCCTTTTCAAAAACCATCAAAACCGTTCTTATTTCGGGGTGATTGATGAATGTTTGTACAAACATTGTAACAAAGATTCAATTTTATGGTTTTAATAGAAAATAAATAAAATGGCGGTTAAATTCGGTAAATAAAATAAGCAACAAAATAGAGGTTGTAATTAGTCGTATAATTGCATTAAAAGAATTCATTAGTGCATATGCAGTGCATTCCTTAAGGGGTTAATAATGTCAATTAACAATTTAATAGTATTAACTTTAAGTTACAATGAGTTAGAACATTCGTTGAAAAGTTAATTCCTTAAGTATGAGGAAAAGTTATATATTTTACCGGTGACATTAACTAGCAATAATTAATGTCAATAGCTAAATTCATTTTAAAAATAATTATTTAAAACACCATTTTTCTAAACAAATATGCGTTTTTTTAATAATCCTGCTCACTGCTCATTTTATTTTGACACTTCGAAAGTATCTAATAAAAATAGTCGTCTTCTAACTTTAAATTCATAACATTAAAACAAAATATAAACTAAAGCTGATTCATGCGTGTAACGGAATCAGTAACAATGATACAATTTGTTATAAGTATAGTTCATTATTTACGGCGACAGATGTCGTCTTTTTGCCACAGAGTGAGGTAAGACAATGCCGGGTCAGACGCACACAAGCTTGATTATAATATATCGGGACGTCGTAAGAACCGTTCACCACAATAGCGAAGCGATAACGATACAATTTTTAAAATTCGGTTTCAGCAACATTGAGCTTCATGGTATAATTCAAAGTCCGCTTAATTTTGCTATTAACATGGTTAAAAAACTAGATTAAAATATGGTTTTCCGATTTTTTTTTATTGTTTCCAAATGTTTACACATTGTGATTTTAAACTGGTCATCGCTGGCAGTTAGCTTTATTTATTTTAAGAACTGGACTTAACTTACTCATTATATTATTTAATTAATTATAATAGCTTTACTTGACCAAAACTTGAAATATTAAAAATAAATAACATTTAAATACTACAATTTTAATATTCAGGATGACCAACAACTATATCAAAGATGGTTTTCTTATTATAGCTTGTATCGCATAACTTTCAGTACATAACGCACCTTACCGCGGCGTTCGCACGGCACACAGTGAAAGCTTTAATTATAATAATTAAAAAAAGTAGTTGGGAATATAATGTTGCAGTTAAATACGAGGGACCGGAGAAGTAGCACGCGTCCGATACGCATTCGATTATGAGAGATTTTATATTGTAATTAGTATAGTACTTAGTAAAAGAAGTACTATATATAAATAAAGTTAATACATAATAACTAAATATGAAAAGCAACTTTCAAAACGGAACAATGTTAAAAGTTAAATAGATGAACTGAAAAGAAATTTAAGGATAGGTCTAAGCTTAAACTATACTTGTAATCTAAATTTTTGTGGACAATCTAAGATTATAATTTAAAAAGGAAATAGTCCAGTATGTAGGCAGAAATTTGTAAAATTATCTTTGTATAAAGTAAGGCCTCTACAAAACATTGAAATATTATTTTCATAATAAAAGGGGCTAGGCTAAGTCTTAATATTTCATGCAAGGAATGTATTTTATAATATTCCATAAAATATTTTACAAAAAACACTCTCCCCTTACATTTCGACCGGAAGGCGTTGAGTTGGACTACTGCTAATGATCTAAAGTTTCGACGGGCAGTTCTCGATCTAATGACCCCGATAATAACAATCAAAATCACTTGGAGGTACTGCCAAACTTGTGCCGCCGACTGTACAGTTCATGTGACAGCTGCCGTTAAGGCTGATTACTCACGAGCGATTTACGATGTAACTGTTACAACATAAACATCAAAAACATAATAATTTTACATGTACCCACGCCGATTGCGTAACCCGCCCAAAATATATTAGTTAAATACACCAGGTAAGTATTCGTTGGGTACAATGTAAATGCAAACAGCGCGTACAGCGGCAAAATGGCCCGGGCAATCAGCGTTTAGCGGCATACAAATCGTCACTTTTTTGAAAACGTCTTTTTAGCCTAGTGGGTAAGGCCGTTGGTTCGCACTCGAGAGGGTGCATGTTCAAACCCCGTGGAGACGAGTACCAATGAGACATTTTCCGATCTCAAGTACATAGTACGGATGCTCATTGCCGTGGGATAGCCATGCTTTGGCACGAATGGGCCTGTTAGACCGGATTAATACCACGGCCTCACAGAAATACTATAAAGGCCAGAAACGCACTTGCGTCGATGATGCCGGCAATGCACATGCTATGCCGGCGTCATCGACATGTCGTGAGTGCCCATGGGCGACGGCAGTTGCTTTTCATCAGGTTACCCGTCTGCTCTCTTGCCCCCTAAATATTAAAAAGAACTGTTTTCAAATGACAGGCAGGCATTTAATTTTTCTGCGTATTTTCGCAATCACTCAGCATAAATAAAATTTAATAAACCTAGCTTTTACTAATGCTCAACAGCGCTAAATCAATTTAAATAAAAAGCCAAAAAGTAAACCAGATTGCAAAACTCATAGGTTTATTAACATGAATAAAGGATTTATAAAGCGTATAAAAATGAAGTATAAAGGAATCACTGCAGGTACAAATAAAAACGAAATACAAATATAGAAGCGCCTGATCTATCTAATGGATTGTACTACAATGCTATAACGCTTCGTCTTTTACCATTTTTCACTCTCAATCGTTCAGAGAGCGCTTCAAGTTAAATAATCTTTTACCTTTTGAAATGTATTAAGTACTTTATTTATCAAAATATATTCTACTGTAATATTTTAATAGTCTCATAAGAAATTAATTTACGTTCTTACATTTTTAGGAACTATTTAAGAATCGTCTGTAAATTTTTAAGAAATGCCCATTACTTTAAAGTTTAAACCATAAAAAGTAATATTAACAAAAAGTTGCAAAAACGCAGGTCAATTAAGTCAAGGACGGTTGCGCGTTTGAACGCAGCTTATTTTCAAGGACAATAACGACTGCGCAGGCGCATCCGTCATCATGTCAACCGTATCCGAACATCACAAAAATAATCATTTTTAATTTAACACGCCGTATATTTTATGATTAATTAATAATTTTGACTTTGTAACTAATTTATTAAGGTAAAGTACGGACACACCCAACTGTAGTATATTTGATTTAAGCTTTATATTAGAAATGTAGATATAACTAATTAAATATGACGATGATTGGACAAATAATAGAAGAATCGGCCCTTGAGAGTACGTCTCGTCGCAGCATCGCTCGTCGTAATGCGTCGGACAATATTTAGGAAAAGTACAACAGGCTATAAAGTAAATCGTTGTGTTATCGCGCGTCGCAGCTTTGTAGATGCTGCATACATTGCGTTACTACAATCCAGCAACACAACGCAATGTAATACAACGGAGCAGTGAACAGTGTATTTTCGAAGGTGCAAATAAGTATCAAGAGTTGGATAGTGGTTTACACCGTAACGTGAATATAAAGTAATTGCGGACTGGTTTATGTATGACTCTTAATTTTTACTGAGAAATATGACAAATAGGACGATAACTTGATAACTGTATTTCTGATAAACAAGCTTCCATAAACAGATTTAATTTGAACTTTATGAGCACACGTGATTTTTCGTATTTTCCTTTTGACAACGATGTTAAATTGAATAGAAATTCGAAATCCAAAATTGGAACAACGATTTCACTGTTGATATGTAATAAACAGTATAGAATACTTTAATTATAACTTTACACTTCCAAGCGCAGTTGGTTGAACAATTTCTCGCATACCCCGCATAAACAATAATAACATACGATCAAATAATTATAATAACACGGTACATTAGATGCAATGTTAATTATGCTATTGTTCAACATAATGGAATAGATATCTTGTAATATTAATAAGAAAAACAACAAAACTACGTACCCATACACATACTAGCTCGTATCATATATTCACACACACACATACTCATACACAAGCCGCAAAGGGAAACTGAAACTCATACAATGTAGCGGTAGGTCGACTTATTAATAATTAATAATATACAATAAAAATAAAATAATGATTTGCCCGCATTCGTGAGGTGGCGTCGGCATCATATAGCTTTAGCGGTTAGCGTTGATCACTTATAACTAGATGCTCATCCTTTTGTCTAAGAAGTTTTAATATAGAGTCAGATGTTATTATAGAAAAAAATTTAGACGGGTTTTGCCCTTTATAACAAAGAAATTATCAAATAAAAATGTATATCGATTATGTTTGCAAGGCTAATTATCCAGAATATGGCGAAATATGAATATAAAAGTTAGCTCTATATAGACTAAAATCAATAATAATCTTTACATAACATACTGCAGTATTCCTAATTTTGTCCCCAATTAATTTTGTATCCAATGAACTTTCGGAATCATGAAATCTTTCAGTATTGAACCAATTTATGTAGTTTATTATTTTTGAACATCTTTCTTTATATCAAAAGCATTACTTTTTACTCTTATTAGTATATTAATAAATTTATTTATTACTTCACTTTCCGTAGTTCGGAGCTAGTGAAGAATGCCTTTGAAGAATCTAGTAGTTATATATCGGGGTACACAATAAAATATACTTTAATTAGAGGCGAGCGGTTGTTCGGAGGTCGTCGACCGGTGTGTACACATTAGGACACACACACATATCGATCATTTTTCGCACAGACACACCATGTCATTACATTAGCACCTAGCCAAGTGCTCAAACTATTGACATTTAACACACCGTAACTAGCCCCGCTAGATAAGCTGATTCTCAGACACGATTAGCTCTTCAAATTTCATCAAAATCTTTTTAGAGAATTTTAAACTTTTGATAGAGTAAATGTGACCGTAACTTTATGAATTTATTGTTCAGTATATTTTTTTATTCAATGAACTCTTTTCCTAGGGCCAAAGTGCCAAAATACCAAGTTTCATTAAAATCGGAGCAAAACTTAAAAGCTTGAAAATTCAAAATGTGACAAGGCTAATATCATCTACCGTACCGACTAAATAATAATAATGAAGTTATCTCATTAATAATAATTATTGAGATATTACTTTATTATTATTTATAACTTAATACATTTTTTATTTGCAAATTAATCAGATTGCGAATTTAAAAATTAAATAAGTGATCGTACATTTATTTATAAAATTAAAACGTTAACATGTTAATTTGATGACAGTATAATAATAATAAATTATATATGTAATTATGTATATTTTATAATACTTTAAAAATATTAATTATAAGTAATTTTAATCAGAATTAATAAAATTTTGACAAATTTAATTAAACAT
>JAOTAV010012479.1:0-26393 GCA_026546445.1 Cyclargus thomasi | reverse complement strand
TACTTTTTAGTTTGTTTTGTACTATTTTAGTTTTTTCCTTTGGAAGTCGGTTTAAATTTTTTGTTAAAAAATAATTACATGCCCATCCGACGCATGGATCATCTTACTTGTCAGACAATAAGGCGATCAACATGCATTGTCTTAACCAAACTAGGAAATAACGTGTTTCCAACACGGGAATCGAACCCACGACCTCCGGGTAAAGTGCCAAGCTCTATACAAATAGACCACGGAGGCGTCTCTAATACATATTCACGCATGTTACGTGAGTAATATGTATGTTACTTTATAAGGTATTAATAGTATGGGATCTACTGACTGAGTTAAGTCCATACTGATATTATAAGTCCGAATATATGTATGTCTGTCTGTTACCTCTTCACGCCCAAACCACTGAATCGATTTTGCTGAAATTTGGTCCTGAGATACTTGGTGTCCCGGGGACAAATAATATCTTTATCCCGAAAAATTGTACAGTTCCCGCATAATAAACGAATTTTGGTGCAGCGGAGATAGAGGCTTCAAGCCTCTATGACCAAAGGTGGTATTTGCAGAGCGTAGATGCATATTATCTGCAATACGAAGTCAAGCTATTGGTCTGCAATTTATAATAAATTTTACGATGCTAATGGCACTTAGTAACTATTCATACATGTTTACGAAGTTAAATACTAATTCATCTTCGCAAATTACATTTATCTTCTCATTAAGGCTGCAGTTTAAGAGGCCTTTTACGCGAACTGGTGCGGCTTATCCAATCTCCGAGCTCAAGCCAATTAGTGAAATGCAACATTCAATACATTAAATTTCCTCTGTAAGATCTATTTAAAATAAGATAAATTTGTATATTAAGTAAATTTGAGTAATTCGAAATGTTTGTCATCTTTTAATTAGTTTTATACAAATTGCCACAATTTTATACCTACAAGCAATAAGCATTTCTCTTAACTTTATTACTTTTTAAATATGAATTAGTCATTGGTTACTTTAATATACATTCTACGTATTGTGTTACAATTTGTAAGGTGCTCTACTACACACCTCAGCCACCAACAGGCTCAGCCAGCACCTCATTCCTTCCTGACCAACTTCCTCCAGAACGCACGAACCGATTTCGTCAGTTATGTATTTGTTAGAAAGATCTCGGGTTTCATGAGGTTTATAGCCAAGAAAATTCCGGAACCTTTTCAGGAGTAATGCAGGAAAACAGGAAAAATCATTTTACCATCTCTGATACCTGGCACGCACTTGACAGTTACTCATTTTGCAATAGTAAATTTGGCGTGTCTGTACATTTAACAAAATAATCAACGTTCTAAAGGACAGTAATAGAAGTTAGAACACAAATCTACGAAAAAAGTTATCGGTTTGTACACGCTCCGGAAGTCCTGGATGGGTTTGATTTTTTTTGTTTAATAGCTATTAAGTCTAGACAGCATATAGAAAACCTTTATGCCGGGAAAACTTACGGTACACGCATGATATACAAATTTTCACGCAACGAAGTTGTGGGCACCGATAACTAATAAGCTTTCAGATTTTTCTTATGATTTTTAAAGGGTAAGCGAGCAGCCGGGTCACCTGTTAGTCGCAATGCGTCGCCGGCCTTTATGAGGTAATAGGGAATGGGAATAGGATAGGGGTTTTAGGGAAGTTGGGCCACCGGCTAACTCACTCACTGAACGAAACACAGCACAACGCCGTTTCACGCCAGCTTCCGGTGAGGCCGCGCCATCACTCCAGTCAAGCCGGCCCATGCGTGCCGAAGCACGACTCTGTCACGGCAATGAGCATACGTATGTACTGTAGATCGGCAAACATCTTCATTGGTACACGCCTCTACCGGGGTTTGAGCCTGCACCCTCTTGAGTGCGAAATATAGATCTTACCCACTGGACTACGGACGAACTGACTTTATGTCAGAGGTTGTATTTGGGAGGTATTTTTTTAAATATTGTCATATTTGTATATAAAATACTTAACTTTAACAGTTTTTGCTCGACGAATATGAATCAGTCAGTCAGTCAGGACTTGATATTTTATATATATAGAATAATATATGTTAATGTTCTTGTGACAAATTATCTTCCATTTCCCCGCCCAAAATAAAATGTTTTATACGGCTACACTGAAAATTAATTTTTCGTGATCCGGATAAGGATTTTATCAAGAATTTTACTTGGTATGAAATAAATAGGTGTACAATTTTTTTATTTTTTCATATTTAGATATCTCAGAAGACTATGCAAAACAAAGCGTATAAAAATTTAATTACATTATGAGATTCGAGGAATATTGTACTTTAATGTGGTACAAATTATAATGATAATAATTTCTATAACAGCTACGACGTTAATAAAGATTCTTACGGGACAGATTTCAATTAAACTTAGTTTATTCTGTAATATATGTATCTATTTAAAATCCGAGATAAAACTACTATTAAGCAAGCCAAGATAATCTCGTTCCTTTTTAATTTTCCGTCTGGAAATTGCTTCAATCCCGGCGTTAAATAAATGAGGATTGCATTACTTCTGCCCTTTTTAGGGTTTCGTATCCAAAGGTTAAAAACGGTACTCTATTATTAAGACTTTGATGCCTGCCCGTCTGTCTGCAGGCTGTATCTCAAGAACGGTAATAGCTATAGACAGGAAATTTTTACAGATTATGTATATTATCTGATGCCGCTACGACAACAAATACAAAAACTAAAATAAATTTAATAAATAAAGGGGGGCTCTCATGCAACAAACGTGATTTTGCTTTTTTTTTCTTGATATCGATAATAGCAACAGGTAGGCACCTGAAATTTTCTCAAATACTTAGTTGTATTTAAACTTTATTAATAAGTCATAAAATTGAAACAAAATTGCTAGTTAAGTTGAACTCTCATAAAAAAATCACAATTTTTAACTGTTTGCTCTAGTACTGAACCATTCATGCGCGAGTCCTACTCGCTTACTTGGTCGTTTTTTTCAAATTTATTTTATTACCGCGAGTAAGATCTTGGGTAAATTCCTTGGAACTACTTGTCCCTGGGTTTGATTAACTAGTCTAACTTTGTAAAGAAAAGTCTCTCGGACTACCATTTTTCTAAGCTTGAGTAATGATTCTTTTCTGCGAGTTAAAACCGAGTTAACAATGTCAGAATGTAATTTAAGATATCACGCAGCTGTGGGTAGAGATATACAGTGGGTTTTTATATTTATATGTCATTCAACAAAATTAAAAAAATATTGCCCTGATATTGTTGTTTACTAATTGTAATTTGTATAGGAATTATTAAACGTAGTTTTCTTTTTATGATATTTATGGGGCAAGTGAGTAGACGGATTACCTGATGGAAAACAACAGCCGTTGCCCATGGACAGTCGTGACATTCGAAGAGTCGCAAGTGCGTTTATAAGGGCCGGCCTTTATAATTGGGAACGGGAATTAAGGAAGTTGTGCCACCGGTAAACTCACTCACTGAACGAAACACAACACAATGCCGTTTCGTCGTCGCCGGCCCATGGCTCTCCCACGGCAAAAAAACTATATACTTTAGAACTATACATTTTACATGGTCAGAATATTGCGTAGATATCAGCTGCCAGTCTCGTAGCACTTCGAAGAGCAGCGTAGAGGTACGAGGCTCGACATAGTACCGAAGCTAACGTAAGAGTTTTAGTTGATTTTAATTGAAGACGAGAGCGGAGGAAGCGGTTAAATAATATTTTAAATACTGCCGGTATTTTGCGTAAATGGACGCTTTACGCTCGAAAAAATTATTTGAAATTAATAAAATGAATGTAGATTTTATGTATAGGCACGCTAAATAATGAAATCGCTAAATTATAACATTTATCAAATTTTTATGGGAAAAAAATATTATTAAATCGAAGGTTGTAAAATGTTAGTTATTCGCTTCTTCCACTTATATCTTCAATTCTCAATAAACTTGATTATAAGGAGACAGTAGTCTCCTTAAATTCAAGTTTACTGAGAATAATCAGTAGATTATCTAGAGTCTTAACGAAATAGACAGCATTCAAAGATTTAAAAATGAATTAAAGAAATATTTGGTACATAAATGCTTCTACACCGTCGAGGATTTGTATCGTGATTCGTGACGCTGACTTACGAGTATATGTCTGATTGACACGTATTAATTATCTACTTAATACGTGAAAATGAAGTTAAAATTTAGTTAACTACTTATCTAACTATTTAACTAAATTTTAACTTAATTTTAAATGACTTAACTTGTCAATAATTTAAGTCAATATAATAAATAATATGTTAATTATTTGTGATATTCCACTTAAGCATACCTAAAGAGGTCTTTGTGCTGAACTAATTATAAATGTTTCATAAATAATATATATGTAACACACATAAGCAAAATAAATGAAATTGAATTTGTAATTTTCAGCTCTCTTTATATTATACTCTTTTTCTATAAACTAGCAGTTTTTTTTAAATTATTACCCTGATATTATTTAGCTCTATAAGAGCTTAATTAAAACTCAGAAGTTACGCTAGTACGAGTTTTAAAAAATATTTTAATTACATTTATATAATTATTTTGGAATAGTGTAGTACTAAATAATTCGAAGCGGTCACATAATGGCGGAGCTGAATGTAAAATGAGATGGCGCTGGCTTCCAACAATAAACGGCCTCTTAATTACTTCGATCGATTACTAATGGCTTTAATCTATTTAGAATTTAGATGCTTTTGTATCTGATTTACATTAAGATGATTTATATTCGAAAATAAAGAGCGTCCGTGGCCTGATGGGTAAGACCTTCAGTTCACACTCGAGAGGGTGCAGGCTGTACCCGAACCCGGGTGAAGGTATACCAATGAGACATTTTCCGATCTCAAGTACATAATACGGATGCTCACTACCGCGGAAGAGCCTTCTTAGGCAAGAATGGGCCGGCTCGACCGGAGTACCATGGCCTCACAGTAAACTGACGTGAACGGCGGCGTGGTGTTCAGTGAGTGAGGTTACCGGTGGCCCAACTTTCCTATTCCCATTCACTATTCCTTCATAAGGGCCGGCACCGAACTTGCGACTCTTCGAATATCACAAGTGTCCATGGGCAACGGCAGTTGCTTTACATCAGGTAACACGTCTGCTCACTTACCCCCTAAATTAATAATATAATTTAAAAAAAAACATTTTATTGGTGTAAAGATTCATTTATAAGTAAAGATCAGATAATGTAGGCTAGGGTAGGGTAAGATTGGTGCTCGTTAGAAAGACGTTCGGCGTTTACACTTTACGGGGTGTGTTCCTTATATAGAGTACACTGGGAAAGAAGCAGCGGTGAAAGCAAACTCATCTCGCTAGGGCCGCTGTTGTCACATATTTTGCCGCAAACGATGGTGATGAAGATATTTTTTGACGTATAGAAATAATTAATTATATATTATATTAAAATTATTATAATTATTATATTAAAATAATGTTAAAGTTTCTTTGTTTGCAAATTCTTTGTTCGCCATTATCTGTATTCCAACACGCCAAAACTACGATTTTGAAAAAAATTGGCAATCACATAGTGTAAAGTTGCCTTGAAATGTACGATACTTTTTTACTTCATTATAGCTCACGTGGAAAAAATTATTTCCTCGCCGGTAAAGCCACGGTAAGATCACTAAAACTGTTTTTTGGATACCAACTACGATTTCTATAAAACTTTGCAGCAAGCTTCCGCATAACAAGCTAACTTATTTGCCATGTAACAGCTTACATCTTGAACTTTAGAGCAGTGTTAATAGTTTAAATTATACCAAACATATAATAGTCATAGAGGTTTGAGGCCTTGGTGTTGCCATCAGCATTTGTGACCAAATAGCAGTACAGCATTTGTGACAAAATAGCAACTCGGTGTCATACGTGCAGTGCGACGCAAAAATGCGTACGCATTTTTTTAATTAGAGAATAAACTTGCACCTGAAAGTCTAAAAAAGTGGCATACGCTTCGAAGTGATTCTAATTTGCACTATGCTTAGGTTACGATTTCACGTGAATTTTCGTTCGGCTATGTCAATCCTCCAAATCCAAATCCAAAACACGCGAAACAAACTTAGGCTTGTAGTTAATTAAATTCCTGATTTAACACCCAGGGTACTTTTTGGGCCGTATGTTGTTAAAATCACATTTTATCGATTTGAAGAATTCTACATGCACAATATTATGATTTTTCATAATAATTCGTAAATATTGATTTAATTTTTTTTTGTTGTAGGTACCGAGAAAAAAGTCATGAATCGAGATAGGAGTCAAGTCTGAGGAGTTGTACACTTCAATGTACAATTTTTATATAAGGCGTAAGTCGCGGATGTTTTGTATGGGCTGTCAGCCACGTCTGACGTCAGTCGCGAACGTTTATTTATGGGCTTTCAGCCGCGTCCGATCAGTTTGTTTTCAACTTTAATCAGGAAACAAACGCGTCTTACGCCTAAAGGTTTGCGCACTTCAATATACAATTATTATCAAGATCGCGGCTGTCAGTAGCGTCTGTAAGTCGCGTTCGATCGGAATGTTTTCAGCTTTATAAATATGAAAAAAATCTAAATTATATTTGATATCTGTGCACGTGAAAAAAATAAACTTCTGGTTTTATAAATGAGTTGCCGACTCGCCACGACCTCCGGGACGGTTTACCGGACAAATGGTTTAAAACTACGTTTAAAAGCTTCACTTTAAGTAAAATGAACTTTTGGATTTAACGTCTTAAAACTTACAGAAGAGGGTAGATGTCGAACCCTTTTAGTTAAATTAAAATATTTTATAATTATTGTATTAAAGTTATTTGCGTATTTCGTGTTACGAGTATAATACTGACCGTTTATTTTTTTGTCATGCTACAAACATTACGAGTTATCTTCTCTTATCTTACAGTGGGGTTTAGATAAATTATAAATATACGAAATCTCAGTACGACTCGAACAATTTCCTTTAGGAGAGATTTCTGATTATTATTATTTTTTAAAATTTAATCATCCATTTTATAACTTATTTTTATAACTTTTTAACATACACAAAAGCTGTTGGCGTACGGAATATGGGATTCGCCCGTTTAGCATTTTGTACCCTTCCGGCTGTAAGGTCAAATCTGGCCGTGCATATCCAGTCCAGTTTCCTCCATTTTAATATTTATTGCTTTATTAAAGGTACATTAAGTTCAACACCGAGTATTTTGAGTCAGAACACGTGTTGCCCGCCCATATGGTGTCGGGTAAGCAACCCGAGCAAAACCGTTTGGGTCGAGACGTGCACAGATTTTATGGATATTTTTTGTTAAATTTCATTCCTTATTCCGAACTAAGTATCTAAATATTTAGTATGGTTAATATAAGAAGCGTTTTACGGATGAACGAGACGAAGGTAAATATATTTTTTAATAATTCAATTAATAATATTTGATGTATGTCAGTAATTAATGTCTAAATAAACCATAACAGAACACAGCTATTTAAATGATAATAAGAATCGGTTAATATTACATTTTTTCATCACATATTTTTTTCGTCAATTTAAGATTACATAAAACTTCGGCGCACCGAACGACTCGCATTTCTTAAAGTGAATGTACAAGGCTATAGGTCTTGACAAAATATGTGCTATCACGTTAAAGAATACCATAATACTAAGTCCAATTTAAAATGATTACTATGATTCATGTACGCCGTAATCTTTGGTAACATAAAAAGTTATTAAACTCGGGAAGCGCATTTAAATATTTAAAACACCCAAGACTTTAGATTATGGTGACACATAAAAAGATTTTTTACTTGATTAGATCGTAAATTCTTAACACCGCCGAAACCTGGTGATATTTCGCAAAAATTTTATCACTCCAGGCAGACGCCGCACATTTTACGATTAGCAAAGATAACTAAAAGATAATTGAAAGCATTCTGCGTTCATAATGACCACGCAAAGGCATAAAACACACCCTTCTCTCTCATAAAACCGAACCAAATTTAGTTCAACGTGATTTACTTTCAAGAAAACGGGAGTATTATAAAGAAAATGGTACTCTGCAAAAAAGATTTTTGTGATATTGTGATACTTTACTTTTGAAGCCTTTTTCTATAGTGTTTTTAACTTATGAGGACCTTCAATATTAAACATTTTAAAAGATGAAGTTATTAACCCATGTTACAGTTGCTCATATTTTAAACTACAGGCCTGTCCATAAATGAGTGGGTCACATGAGCCCACAGGAAACATATTTTACAGGACGATATAAGACCAAAAAATAATAAGATCTTTCACTATGCTTTCACTTGTAAGCTGTCCAACTGCTGATGAGAAATCTAATGTGCAGGTAGTCAATAAGGACATTTTGGTAATAATTTTTTACGGCGTTGCGCATTAATGGATTAGAAGCTGTATTAAAACAATTTGAAACTGAGTTCGTACAAAATGAAATGACCAAATTTGCTTTAGAAATGGTCAGAATATAAAAATAAAAACAGACTTTCTGGCGTACCATGTTTTTACGGCACTGCGCGCTTTCTTATTATTTTTCATGGATTTATTGATGGTAAAAATGCCATAAAAAACATATGACCAAAATGTAGGCTACCTGCACTTAAGATTTCTTACCGGCAGTCAGTTGGACATGTTCTTATATTGTCCTATTAATGTTTCTTACGGGTTCATATGACCATAGACAAATTATTTTATTATTTCTCTATGATATGACCCACTAATTATGTGGATAGCTCATTGTCTATTTACATGATTCTAATATTGCGATATTGTCTAAGAGCGTGGGTATCTTGACTCGGAGGTCGAAGTTTGGCTAGACAATGCAATCTGATCACCTGATTGTCTAACAAATAAGATCTTGTCGAGTCTTGCTACTATAATTTGAACATAGAAAAATAAAAAAAACTTAAGTAGCCAAACTGCATGGGCATTTGGCTACTTAAGTTTTTTTCTTAAAGGAAAAGATAGTGCACTATAAAATGACTCCTGTGTAACTGGCCACCTGGTGATACGCCCCATTACACCATCAATAATGTCACCGTCGTTACTCGAGATATTACTCACCATACAACATACCCGATACATAGAAATAAAGAAGACAATTCAATATTCACTTACTATTTATTTTTACTATATTTTTTTAAGTTAGAAATAGTCATATGGACTATTTCTAATTAAAAAAAACATACATTTTTCGAAAATCGGTTGTGCTCGCTGATCATCGTTTTTAATCTTTAAAAGATTGTATGGTCATCCATATCATCATTTTCACAATCATTTGTGACGAATAACACCATTTCATCATTTAGATTATGTAGAGCCTGATTGAGATTAGGATTTTCATTTCAAAATTATACTAGTCAAGGAATTTTGAGAACTGTATGACGATGAGGAGGTACGTGGTACATATACTGCAGTAGTTTAGGGGCAAAGCCATGTTCAACTTGACGATTCCCCCTAGGAGGTATTCAATCTGATTGTCTTTTGTCAACTGAAGAAACGCCTTTAGGTTACGCCGCTCCAGCTTACCTGAAATTAAAAAAAGCCAAAATCATAATACTAATTATTATTACTACATAAATGGTGAAAACACGTCTATCGGAAGCAAACGAATCGAAGTCATTTCGTGTTTGAATTAGACAGCGAACTGCTCGGACAAATCGGAAGATTCGGCGCGGACAAGTATATTTATATACACTTATTATATATAAATAATTGATACTAATATATTATTGATACTATAATAATTCACTACGAACGCTTTATACGAGTTAAGAGGTGCAACTGTAAAGTTAAACTTTAGTATCCACATGTATCCAGAATCGTAAAATTATATTCCAAAAAAACTGTTACAGTCTTAGAATACTTGGAAAACGCACTGTAAAGCTGCGCTTTTTTTATATTTTGTAGGATTCTAACTTTGTACTATTTCATTTCAAATCTAACCACAGTTTGAAGGTTGTAACCAATCAGTTGGAAACTAATTTTACAATGTAACCTCGAGCCCCAAACGACTCTGTCATTATCGAATTTATTCACTTGACGAGACCACGAAGATTTTCATTTACAATGTCTATTCCCTTAGGTTTAATTTTATTTGTTTGTGGATATAGTATAATATTAATGGGAAAGTCTGTTTGCTTGTTTGTCCTTATTTAACGCTCTAATAAAGTTTTTTTTATAGAAATTGACTTGACTTTTGGTATAGCTTAGTTAAAAAGATGAATGACATAGGCTGCTTTTAGTATTGGAAAAATATCTTTTTATACGATACTCAAGTCCCAAGCAAAGCCGCCGGCAATAACTATACTCTATCTCATAGAATTCGCATATTTATCAGCATCGCACGCGCTGCATTTCTTTATTACCTCGAGAATTACTTTACATTATTTTTTAACAAAAAATTTAAACCGACTTCCAAAGGAAAAAACTAAAATAGTACAAAACAAACTCAAAAGTATTAAATAAAATTTATTCTTTAATAGTGCCTGTTTCAGAATTCGGTGAGGCATCAGCCTATTGCCGTACACAATCTTCATCATTTTGAAGTCAGTACCAGTCAAAAATTAAAATTAAGACAAATCATAACGTGTTAGCTGGTACATGGTGGTGGTATATATATGTTTTTGAAAGTCGGTTAAAAACAACTATAAAGTAATTTGTATGAACTAAACAGAGAATTTCTAAATATTACAGAGTAGTTGATACCTACTATCTTTTACCCTAGTACCAAATAAACGTGAAATTTTAGGTTTAAAAACGTTTGGGTAAGAGTAAAAAAATGTTTTATCTTAATTACACCTCTGCCTGCCTGCTATTTTTAATTTTTATTGGCGCGCGAATGCATATCGGAGTGAAGTCTTCCTCACGTATTTTTAGTATTTCGCAGCTTACTTTCTTTTTATATAGCGTAAGTTTAAAATTACAAAATATTCAAAGAAAATGTCAGCAAAGTGCAATGACCGAAACATAATTATTGAGTGCCATCAGCAACCTAAACGTAAATAAGACTAATTAATTAAATTACCGACGAATCTTCTAATACTACTTCTGGTACTCCCTAGTTGTCATAGAAATGCTTGCCGAGATTCTAAGATTACACTCTAAGTTTATAAGATAACCAGGATTTAACTCACTCATCAAAGCGTGTCTCAATTAACATTTTAAACCTTTAACGCCTTCGCCCACTGATTCTTTATGTTGTAGATTCGTTCCATCGCCTCTTTCATCTAAAACAATATATCGACATAGACTACACGCGAAAAGCACTTACCCGATATTGCTGAGGCTGGTGTTGCTGGCACTGAGCGACTCCGATGGCTTCCCCTGCGCCATAGCTGCCAATTGTCTATCCAACATGTTATTCTTCTCAAGCAGTTGGCTCCACTGTCGTACCGCTGCCTTCGACGAAGACAGCTCCTGCCGAAGCTGCCGCTCGTCCAAAGAGTTCAGACCACTCCGCAGTGAGCTATCGAGTCTGTTGGAAATGTGAATTTTGTACATACCGCTCTTTCTCCTAATATGAATTCATACATTAATATTATCGACTTTCTAAAGTTATTTAAATCGTTTCATTGAAAGTTTTATAAAATTACGAAATTCATAAGTTTTGTATTTCCCTGCGGCGTCGGTTTTCAAGCTTCACATCCAGGCACGTCAGGCAAGTGTAAAATCTATTCTCTCACATTTCGGTTAAAATAAAAGGATTCCAAGAAACATAAATTATATCAACAGTTACTTGCAGCCAAAACATACCTTTCGATATAATCGTCGACGCTTTGTAAGCTGGTAATGGACTGTGCTAGATCATTGTCCATCATGAGATCGTCGGACGCCAGGCTCGACAGCGTGTCCAGTGAGGCCGTCCGTTCTGTCGCGTTTCGTCCGCCTATGGAAACAGAAAAAGACATGAAGTTTCGTAGAGCTTTTCAAATACTAGACTTTTGCTGATTAACTAAATGAGACACAATTCATACTTTGGTACTTACACTTTCGACTTCTTTGAGCTAATGGACTGGACATGAAATCTTTGGATTTTCTCATTTTACTTGCGTCAGAATCTGCCCTTTTTACGGACGGGCTTCCATGATTGTTCTCTGAAACATTGGTCATATAATTTAATACTTATTAAAATTTATGAAGCAGCGCTAAAATTTTAATAAATTTTGTAAGGACAGATTTGTAACATTGGATATGAAAATATTTTTCTAATATAACATAGCTTTAAAGGATTTTCGTTTGTTCAAGTTATATCCAAAAGCTTACTTCTAAACAATAGTGCTGGTTGATCAGCGATTTCATCGTCGAAGAAGTCTCTCCCGTCAGACAGTGACAGGGATCCGGACGCATGTGTGGGTGTGCCGGGGGACGGTGGTGTGTTATTCTTGCTGCCTCCGCATGCATCGCCGATTGTTCCACTTTCGTCACTGTCAAAAAAGTAAAAAATATATATATCTATTTCTAAGCGCCCGTTACACTACTTTCTAGTAGTGTAACGGGCGCTTTCTAGTAGTGTAAAGTATCGGATAGGCTGTCCGCAACTTATTTCACAGACTCATCATTCTTCATCTATCAGAGATGTTGTGGATAGTCTTGTCAGGAAGATCAGGGAGTGGTGAAACACGTCCTAAATATCTTAACCTATTTTCTTTTTTCAAAGCTATAAATACCTTCTGTCTTTTGCTTGTGCCAATTGATCATCCATAGTTCCATCAATCTCCTCCACGATCGGTTCTGGTGTCCTAGTCTTGGTGTTAGCAGTCTGATACGCACTAGAAATGGACGGAGGATCTCTTTCAATATGCAAATCGTTATTTGAGTCGCTTGTGCTCGTCGATGATATAAGACTGTCCGCTGGTGACGTCTCGTCGTCCAGTAAGCTCTGTGTAGAAGTTTCCAGAGCTGATATATCGAATTTAGATTCCTCCAACGTAAGCGTCAGATTGTTTGGATCGTTACTTTGGTTTGTGCATGTGCTTGTTGTACTGTAGTTTGAACTTGTCATAGAACCTAAAAAAATACAAGATCAGTAATATAACATAATATCTATAGACGCTTCACACTACGTCAGTCTGGCCCCGTGCTAAGTACCCGAGGGACTTGTGTTACAGGTACCAGAAAACGGAAATATATTTAATACTTTTATACTATACACATATTTAAGATTTTTTTTACGATACACATGTTTAATACACATCCAAGATCCAGGAATATTTAAAAACTTTTTGCTCCGTCGGTGGGATTCGAACCCGCGACCCCCGGCTTAAGCTACCAACACGCTTACCAACTGAGCCACAGAGTTCGTCGATCAGTGCGATGCTGTGATTGTGAAGGTTGTCCTTATCCCAAGGGATTCTATTTTCCTAACTAGAAAGCATTATTAATGCGAGAGTTGTCTTTTAATTCTAGTAATCTTAGTTCTTACCCATCATAGTGCTTCGAAGAGCTTCATGTTGGCTCAGCGTCAAAGACTTCATCAACAACGGATGTGGCACTGGGGGTTCGTCCACAATAACTATAGTTTTCACTGGAACCTCCGTCCCCACTTTTACGTCTTTTGTTTCTACCTTAGATTTGTCATCTTCACAACTTGACACGCTTAATGCTAGAGACACATCATCTTGTGACCTGAAAAATTGTGTTTAGGTTAATAAATTTTATATTCTTATTCATTACAACAATATTGTCGTTAATGACTACTAAAAATTAAATGATTACCTATTGGCCATTGCCTCTCCAGCAGCTTGACTCTGCCACGGACTGGTGTTACAGAAGTGGCTTTCATCACTCTTGTACGATGGACTAGACTCCTTGCTCGAACATACCGTGGTTGGAGACGTCACTCCACTGGATGACTTGATGAATGATTTCTGAATATAAAACAAAAGATTGTTAGTTTCGTGGCTACTATCTAGGAACTAAATCATAGGTTACCTAAAGATTGTATAATCAATATCTAATTCTACGGTGCCGGTCGCAAATTGGTACCTGGCACTGTATCTCATTGATTTGGCACGTGAATTACAGTTACGTTTTTTTATATTTTTCGTCTTGATACTAAGTTACCTTATCGTTACACGGAAGAGACTATAATGTTAAAAAATCACGTCTTTTTTACGAATGATTGATTTATAGGTTTTGGGATTAAAATCATTACAACATAATGAAGCCTCTCTTCTTCTTTCTATTTGCTTACCTGTTTGTTCAATATTTCTGGTTGTGCTCTATCCAAAACGAATTTCTCTTCATCCTTGTAATCGCTGGTGGTCTGTATTCTGGTGGGTCTTGTTCGTGTTCGGTATCGGTCCAGCGTGGACATGGGTGAGCTCTGTTTGGGAATGTCCACTACCGGCTTGGGAGCTATGGGCGAAGGTGGGACATAGGTGGGTGCGGGCAGATCACACTCTGGGGACGAGTCCCCATTGAAGGAGCTAGGTAGTTTTGGTAGAGGTATTACTGCATGGCCGGTCACTACAGCCTCGTCTGAAATCAAAGAGATATTTTATTTGTGAATGAATAACTTGTATTTCTTCTTAAAACCAAAAGGACAAAACGTCTTATCTATGTAGAATCAGATAAATTGATTTACGAGTACATGCAATGGCAGACATACGAGTACGTTCTTGGGTCATGACAAACCAGCCTAAGACTGAGTAAGACCAGATCAAGATCTACAAAAGATATCAAGCTATTACCAAATAAACGAAATCGTCTATTTGTGAATTAGCCTCTCTGATGTTATCTATATCGTGAAAACTAGACTCGATTTTCTAGGTAATCGATTATGATTTACTAGTTTTTGCCCGCGACTTCACCCGCGTGAAATTTAAAAAATCACGTAACCATACGAATATTTTTAGGAACATGACTCAATGACCAAAAGTACCATCAAAAAGAGAGCGTATTCCCTCTTAAATATACCGGCAACGCTACTGCAACTCTTCTGAATTTTTAGTTGCGAATGTCTATGGACGGCGGTAGTTGCTTTCCATAAGGTAACCCGATTTGCTCATTTGTCCCCATTATTTAATTTAAAAAGAATATCCTACTCTCCAACAAAATCAAGTCGATTAGTTGCTTCCTATATAGGATGTAAGGGAAGGACAAATATAAGTATGGACCATACAAAAACACGTGCACATACCCATAAGATCCAGATCAGCGACATGCAGCTCTCGGAGATGGAAGCTGTGGGAGCCCCTCATCACCATCTCGAGATTGCGGGGGCGGTGGCGCGAGCGTGGAGACACATCGCCCCCCTCCCCGCCCGTCCACACACCGGAGTCGTTCGACACCGTCGACCCGGCCCCTGCGAATCATTAAAAAAATACCAAAATTTAAGAAAAATTAAAGCGGGAAGAACTTAACTAAACAGGCATACAGGAAACTCTGGCGGCGACTCATTCTTTTGTAGACTATGTCCAGTGCAGTGGTCAGTGCTTACTAATTAAAAGCTTGATCAGAAATTTTGAGATGGTGTTTTCATTTATAAAGAGAACTTGATGAAAACAGCATCTCAAAATTACGCTGGCTATATAATTACGGGCCTCAAGTTCTGAAGCCCAGATAAGGATTTAGCCTTGAGACGATGATATTCAAAACTTAAGTGGTAGCTGGTACCTAAGAGAAATGGAAAATCTTAAAATCTCTACCAACGGCGGTACACGAACTATTATGATTATTTGTAAAGAAACAGAAGTTTCTTTCCATTGCTTCCAAAAGCTACGCGGACAGACAGAAAATACTCATTGCATTTAAAGTACCTGTATTATTCAGAATTTTGAAAAGCTCTCTACAGCATGAAATCAACTTGATCAACAATTTACCCTAATTAAGTTAAAAGTTAACGACATTTTTAATTGCAATTTATATATAGCTTTATAGCGGAACCACATTCACAACTTTACCAAAAAAATACAAAAACACCAAACATTTGCCATGTATAGAGTAACTAAACATAAAATTTTAATTATATGTATTTATTATAAAAAAAATATGTATTCTAGTAAAAAACTACATACCTTCTCTCCATGCTTCAGCGGCGCTGGCTTTACGGGTGTTGTTAACCACCTAGAAAAAAAACACTTTATAACTAAACGATTCACGTTACTGTCAACTTATGTTTGACATTATTACTATTCACCATGGTATTAATTCAGTATCATCAGCTACTAAAACACATCACAGAACGTTACGTTACGATGTTCGTTAGAGAAATGTCTCGTAGTTAAGTGGCATCCAATAGTTTAAATATATACAGCAGACGAGACGAGTCTTAAGATATCTTAATATTTCGTAAGAGATTCGGTCAGTAAATATTCAACATAAAAGTTTCAGCAAACAAAATATGAGGTCCTCAAGGTCCTCACTTTGATCATCATCAGAACTCACAGCTTTTGTTCACTTGTGTCTACGAGTTACAATCGATTGGTTTGTTCGGAAAGTTAAAAAAAAACTTGTATCTCTACAAGATTCTTCTAGGAAATACTAGCTTTTAAACGCCGCTTCGCCCGCGTCGAATTAGGCCAGTCGCAATGATCAATGGTCAATATTATTTACAAATGATATTAATAAGAATATAAAGTAACATAGGTTTCTAAGTTTTATTATTTATAGCCTCAGAGCTTATACTCAATGGTGACTTCTTAATTTTCAGTCTATAAAATAAACTTCCAATTATGTGTTAAAAACTTTGATGTCGTTTTAGAACTTTAATATTTGTCGTCCCTGATTACGACTAAAGAAAACAGACAATTTAATTAAAATTTATTAATGTAGGTATATTATTATCGTTGAAACGGAGCAATAAATTGAGTAGCTAATAAAGTACAGTTACGACCGTAGGTAAAGGGTACTAATCTGTTTTCATCTACTTAATCTCTAATGAAATGGTACAATAAAATGGTGATCAATTGGTCTATGTTAAGGTATTAATTGGAATCCATTAGCAAAATTGGCAAGAATTACTCCATTTGACTAAACATCTACAAAGAAAACATAAGTAATATATAAATGTGCAACGCTATGTGTACGATATGCACACTGCAGCGTTATTTTAAACTGTTTCAAAACCACCCACACCCAAAATAGATGAATGATGACCTACTTCCTGATGCGCGGTAAAAATACCCTTTTGTGCTCCCAATAAGAGCTATTTTTGCGTGAGTTAATTACATCTGAAAGAAATGCTTCAGACCACTCAAAACTAGAAATATTCAATGAACATCGAATAGCAATCTCAGAAACGTAAATATTTTGTTTGATATTGAAATAGTTTCAATAATATTTATAATATGTTATACAAGTGTAGAGATGAGTGAGAACTTTAGGCATGAAGAATAGCTCTATAAGTTACACAAAAACTTAGCCTGTCGATAGTATTCCATTTTAGTAATTATACATCAGCCCCCTGATTGACGCCGATATTCGGATCCGACTTCGGAAACTCCTGTTGAAGGTGACAAGATTTTTTTCAAATTTTTCGCGTGGATTTGCATCATGAAATTTTTGCACCCTTGCTACTGCTAGTAGTTGTTACATGTAAAACATATTGTACCTCTATAAAGTTATGAACGCTAGCCGATATTGAAACCGCTACCTAAAATAGATATGCTGAAAACGACGTCCAAATTGATAAAAGCTGTTAAATGAACATTATCTACATAATATTAATAAGCGGAAGCGGGGTGGAAACTTTGTACCCCTTTTTAAAAAGAGGCATAGATATAAAACCATGAAATTTCACCCAGTTGTAGTTGATATGGCGGAGGAGCGTGGAATAATAATAATATTTTAAAGTATGCTTGAATTTTGCATAATTTTAATAAATAAAACGCTACGCACACTACAACACACACCACAATAGTTGGTGCCCGCCTTCGGTGCGCAAAAATTTTTATATCACGCGGAAACCGTATCTTTTCCCGGGATAAAAAGTATCCTATATGTTGCCCAGACCTAATAGGTATTAAACAAAAAAAGATTTATTCAAATCCGTCCAGTACTTCCTGAGATTAGCGCGTACAAACAGACAAACATACCAACAGACAACTTTTTTTAGTCAATATGTATTAAATTACTGTTCCTTAGCACCCCCACATTGATTATACACTTAAATTTTACTGTTTTATTATTATATGTATTATGTATAGATGACATGATAATCATACACGAAATACTCTTTGGTCTATGGTTTGAAGTTAAATTTTTTTTAATAAAACTTAATGGCCTGGTAACGAGACCTTTATGTCAAATTGAAGTCTGTGATTGGGTTGATGTTGAGTTGAAAATAGAATATAATTTTTTATAGCTCCTCTACCACAATGGATGTAAATATTTATGGTCGAATATCGACCACAGGGCGACCTCTAATAATAAAGACAGGTAAACATACTTGTTTAGCTGACTTGGTGGTGTCCAAGTTCTTGATAGCCGGGTACTGGGGTCGGGGGAGCTGGTTGGTCTGGAAGGTATACTTCCCGGGCGGCTTGTGGGACTCCACTGTGCGGGGGACAGACGCACCGCGAGAGTGGTCACTGCCCCTGACGCTCCTTCGTGAGTCCTGTTGAAAGAGAAGCGTAAGATTAAACTTTCTAAGAAGAAGTCCGGATAACTGAAGTGAGATGTTTAAAATTGCGCACGCAGAGGTTTTTTTCTAGATCAGAATAGACGGAGTGAAAAATATTTAAAGAAAAATCTAACAGTTTATAATAGATGTCTGTGAGTTTTTTCCTTCCTCCATAATTCTACGTGGTCATGATAAACCTTTTGACAACTGAATAAGTATTATCTTCCCCTGGCATAACAAATGCGATTTGCCCCGATTTGTTGTGATTCTTTTATTCTGTGACTAGATGGTGCTCGCAACTCCGTTGCACCAAAATTCGTTTATCGCTCCGGAACCGTACATTTTTTCTGGATAAAAGTATCCTATGTCCGTTCCCGGAATTTAAAGTACGTCCATAGTCCATACCATTTTTCAGCAAAATCGCTTGGACGTGAAGAGGTGGCAGATAGACAGACACAGTTTAGCATTTATAATATTAATAGATATTCCAAGGACTATGAATTAAATCTACATTGAAATGTATTGATACATTACAAACGTTTGCAAATTTGAATCATCATCGGACCACGGAATCGCGTTCTCCCATACTAACCTTAACCCCCCTTTTTACCCCCTCACGAAAACAATTCTCCTTATTAGTCACCTACGTCATATGGAGAACACTCTCCTCAAATTTCATGTTTCTACTGTGGTTTAGGCCGTACGTTGATTTCTAAATGCATATAGTTCAGGACAAAGGAATTTATATAATGACTAGATATAAATAACCCTTTTCTATTATCAAAGTTTTGATAGCTCTTAAAACTCTGAAGTTATGAGAAGTTTTGGAAACATCAAATCAAATAAATGCTTCTAAGTATAATCCTTCTAACCGATAATTAAACAAAATTTAAACGTAGGCCCATAAAGCTTCAATAGGCAAAAAAGAAGTCCCTAATGTCACAAATCCGGTGGTTTATTCAGAACCCCGTTATCCAGTCAACCAGTGATAACGGGATGTAAAAATGAAGTATGCAGCAATTGCTTCGCTCGAGAACCACCATTATTTTATACTTAGGTCCATAACGAGTTTCTTGCGAAGACTAATTACGTACGTACCGGGATAGGCCAGACGCTAAAAAAACTTGCTCTAGACTAGAATCAGAAATTTGCTTTTTGTACGCTCGCGTTTGTTTTGTTATGTCGGGCTTTGAGATGACGAGCTTAAACCAGCCAGCCAGCGTAGACGTGTTTTGAGTGTTCAAGTAGGCAGGCAACGAGTACACACTTTTCTTGAACCTGAAGAGTTGTGAGTTGTGAGTCTAAGCAGGTTGAAAAAACTACTCAGTCTTTAGGTCTTTACTGTCGTCTTTACTCGGATATGTTTAAGAAAATTGTCTCCTTTTTTCATAGACAAACATGGATATATTTCATTTTTGGTAAAGCTCATTTTCTTTGGAGCAAAATGAGAAGAATGCTAAAAATTTATTATCAGTTCATTTGTTTTTTATTCAAACGAAAACTTGTAGCTACCTGCAGACTTTCGTGATTATAGATACCTAATAATTTTCACTTTTATATTTATTGAGACGTATCAATAGCTTTATTAATATTATTATTATTATTAACCTTCTAATCCCGTAATAATCTGAATTAATTAGGAAAAATCTAAATAAATTTGGTAAATATTAGGTTTTAAGTATTTTTCAGATAACCGGGACATTGACCTTCTTAATCTTAGATACTCACTTGTACTGGATGCTGCTGGCTCTGGTAGGTCAGTATGACGGTCTTGGTGACGGGCTTCGGCACTCCGGCGGCGTTGACGATGTTGGTGACACCAGTGGATGAAACTTGCGTGGAGAGGAGGGGGAGGTTATACTGATTTGTACTCTTCTTATCTGGAATTTTTGTTACTTGTTATAACATGCTAATGGCCTCTCTCAGAGACATATTTTAATGACGAATATATCAATGTAATGAAATTTTATAGATATATATCTTTAAATGTCGAAATGTTCATTTAATAGCAAATAAGAAATAAATATTCGTTGTGGAGGTAAGAGTGATTTCCTCTTTGGACCATCTATAAAGTACGTAGACAAAGTGTGACAGGGGGAAGGGGGGTCCTTAGGTTTGTGACATCACATTTAAAATGTTGTGTTTTCGAGATGGCTATAATTTTAAACGGACCCGAGTAGATTGACTAGGACGTCGGGTTTTGGCGAAATCTTCTTCCCTGATATGAGAAGATGTTGATGATGATGATGACTGGTGTGATGCATTATGACTATCTCGATGAGAGGGTAATTAGGTTGAGAATAATAACAGATATTTACTTTTCTTTCAGGGATTGAGCAGGGAGTCTTCCTTTACTGTGTTAGTGAGTTTCCGAGGCGGATGGCTCTTTATTCATACCATCCGCCTGCCACAGTTCCCGAAGTTTACTACCTCACCACCTCACCCCCTTTATGAATTTCTTGGGAGTTCTGAATTGTGACTACGTGTGATACAGGGGGGAAGGGGTCTAAAAATCATGAAATTTTCGTGACGTACTTAATGGATGGTCCCTTTGAATGATGAGATGATTATAGTTTATGATTGTTGCTACCTGAATGGTAGGCTGAAGAAGACAACAACTCATGATAAATGATAATGTAATGAAACTAGTCTGAGTCAAAGTGATTAACTCACCAAAAGAATCCTGACATACAACAGTGCAATTTTATTTTAAGTGACCAAAATAAGAATTTCCAAAGATTTGTAAGATTCGAAATGTCAATTATTAGGTAACGTAAATTATGAAATATTCTTACCTAAATTATTATTATTTGTAGTTTCCTTATCCTTATTGGGTGCGTTGAAAGCGGGTTCCGCGGCCAGCGTTACGTCGGCCACCTTCGCTGTCTTACTGTGCGGTTGCCTGAAACCGAACCTAGGAAATTAAATTGCCACTGTAAAACACATCCTGTTGGTTCCTCGACGACTCTGGAATGTTCTATGAAGCATGTTAATGATATTAGTATATAGGATGCGCTATTGATTAATGATTAATGAAGCTAGCATTTCTGTCGATAATTATTGTAAAGTTTTTTAAGGTTATTGATATTTACAAGCAATCTGAATAATACAGTTGCTTTTAAATTTTCTAAGGGTCAAACTATAATATTGCTCCTCCTACAAATAATCGAATTGCTAATACTTTTTTGGAAGGCGTAATATACGTTTTATGGTATGGCGAAAGCTTTTTCATTTTATGAATTATTCATTGCGAGAAGGTTTTTATGAATTATTCGTGCGAACCTCAGAACACCTTATTTTAAATTTGTTGTTGTAAGGGCAATACGGCATTACAAAATAAATAAATACTTAAAAGTATAGATAAAATTAATTTAAAATATGTTAAAGTAATATTGCCCAATCTTTTTTTACAGAATATATCGTAGCCAAGCGAAAACTAAAATCTAAATGCTCTACAAAATATCTAAAGGCTTTTACTACTATGATAAAAAGTTGAACATACCTGTTGCTTCTGAGCGGTTGGCCGACGGTTTCCTTGCGAGGTCGAGCAAGGGGCGTCGAGCGCCCCGACAACACCTCTTCAGGCCGTAAGTCCTCTGTGGATCCTACGAAAAATTATGAATTAGCTACCAACATTAATTAATATTTCACTTCACTTTGCACACTCTAGCATGTTAGTTTAGACCAGGATTTTTTAAATTTAGTTTGTATTTCTACGAAGAGAGGAAATGAGAATATTCAATATTCTCGAGCTTTTTGGGTGATTATAATTATAGTAGCCTTTGCTCGCGATTTGTCCTGGTTTCCCTGGTTTAGTACATTTAATACAAAAAATTTATTGGATTCTTTTATCTATACATATAATACTATTTAAATAATAAGTATCTTATTTAATAAGTTAACACCAATACTGTACCCGGATACGTATACGTGTCAGTGTCACAAAATAACGAAATGTAATGTTTATTTATGCATTTTTATCGATACTTTCTGCATCTTTGAAATTAAAAATTCTTACCTCCATTTCCATTCTTGTCATGCGGTTTCTGCTTGCGTCGCGCGTTGTCGTCAGCCCGCGAGGTGCTGGCCGGCCGGCGCCGGAACCCGAAGGACGTGGCGACACCGCGGCTCGGCTTGTTGCCGTTCCCAACACTCTTGTCACGCTTCTTCGCCCCCTTCGACTCAGAGTGACCCTGTAGAAAAAGGTCTTCACGTTAAAAATCTATTGCTTTATGTAGATTACCGTAGCTTAAAGTTTTCATTAAAAAACGCATTGTACTATACCCAAGATGAAAATAATATAGCATTACTGCCAACCTAACATTATAGATGAATAGGTTTTAGTAGCTCACAGAAAAGCAATGAGAATTCACACTCAAATAAGCTTTTAACATTTCGGCTCTCAGCGAATTTTCGTCTAAAGGAACTGATCCTTGTGCAGTTGTATTTCCGCGATGTGGTAACTGGTAATTTTGGTATTTATGCAATACAAAACGCAAGATTGATATATAAGATAAACCGATTCCCACGCTGTAGTTGTAAATAAAAGATTTAATAAGAGCGATAAACGTTAATAGACAAAGTACAAATTACTATGCGGAATAAGGAGCTCTAAATGCCAAACTAATCTCATATTCAAGTATTTGAATTCACGGCAATACGGAATTATTTTTGTTCGATTTTCGCCATTCGCCGTTTATATATATATATAAACGGGTCAGCTAGTTTGATTATATAAGTCAATGATTTTCGCACATTCGTGACGGCTTATTACGAGTAATACATGGTGAATGTGGTTTGCGAAATTTTGGCAACATTTTATCGTTCTTTTCACGCGCCTTATTTATTTTTGTGTTGTAAATAATCATATGTGTTGTAGGAAATTCGAAACGACAACGAACTCCCTTGTTGTATGAATTATGTTATAAAGAAAAAAATAACATGTACATTGTAGGCAAAATCTTTTAGATTCTTCTACAGGACTATTGCTCAAATGCAATCTAAACTTCACGTTTATATTTGAAATATATTTCGTGTTAATACTACGAGAGTTGACTGTCGAGAGATCAAGAGTATTCACATCGCGTACAGAGGGAGAATCGTGTCTTCACATTTGCTAGGTCTGTGGGGACTTATAATTCACGTTCAGAATATTAACGAAGGGTATTGTGCGTTAGGCTTTTTCTATTCAAACATAGTCACGAGTCACGACTCGGAGTAACTGTGAAATGGTTTTTAATAATGACGCAAATCGATTACTGGTACGTGTTTTGGATTCGAAAGATATATAGATACATGCTGTCCGGAAGTGTTTATAAGAGAGTCTCATCCTTCCGTACTGAGGAAATAAACTTTACACCTATTATATGCGGACTTAATTATTATCCTGCTACTATAATGCTAGTAAGTATTTCAGTCTAGTCTCTACAGTCAAGCTAGCAGCTAGATTGCCTAAATTAAAATGGTAAGCCGTATAACTTTTGTTAATGATAATATCAGAATAGTATGGGGCAACACTTTAAATCGCCTTGCAACTCAATATAAAAAATCTGTAATTTTTATATCAAAATTTAAGATATAATCGGTATTTGTGTGCTGTATATTGATAATGCAATTTCGTACATCCATGAATATTAATGGTGTATATCTTCACGTCTAATATAGCGATGGGCGGATGCGTGAGCCTTAACAATGGCCTCCCAAGTGACGAAGTCTAGGCATATTTGGCACCTGTTTTTGTTCTGCATATTATAAACACAGAGCAACGAAGGCCATATTAGATTTATCCTCAGTTATCATGCTCGTAAACATTTTAATTTCAAATTTAGAAACAAATGTTTCTAAAACTCTTAAAGGGTTCTAACCCTTGAAAGAAGTTTGAATGAGATCTTTGGTGCAAAGTGAAATAAAAGAGAGAAGCCAAAAAAGTATATGGGCTAAAAGATCACAGACAATCCTAATTAAAAAAATATCTAAATTTATCCATCGATCGCTATTTGAAGTAGCGAAATATAGGTAGAGATACTAGAAGTAGTTCCGCGAAGCTACTGCAAATCTCGATGTAATATAGGTAGAGGTACTATAGTCCTGCAAAGACTAAAAATAGCGATTCAGCCAAGGAATTTTTTGTGTAGGTGTAGAATTAATTCTATGTTAAAGGTGTAGGAGCGAGGCTAGGTGTTAAACATTGTAGACTGTAGGACTGAGTATGTGTAAACGTAGGAACGATAGCTACATTCTAGACACCAGACGCATAACATTTTTTAAGGCTGTTTAAAGGATCTGGTATAATGTTTTAGACGGCATTAAAATTAATTGAATACTAGTAAATTTTCCTCGAGGAGAGACAAAAACCATCTTCGAAATGTGAGAAACAATGACGCACCAATAAGCAATAATTTCACTTTCGATTCGTTCATAAACAGTGCAAAGTTTGGAACAAAAAAAGGAATTTTCGCACGCCCAGCGAGAGAAAAGAATTCAATTTAAATAACAAATCAACATTTATCTTTTTTGTTCAAATTGATTCGAGTCTATGGGCCTAAGAAAATTGAATCAGCGAGTTTCGATTGTGCCAGTGAACGTAAAACATCACGAACGTAATAAAACAAGCGAAAGCATCCATTCGTTACCTCTGGGATCACATTTCACTATCACTGCCTTCTCGAGTTATCAATTGGGGCATGTATCTAGAAAGTTCCAGTGAAAGATGTATTGATCTTAAAATGTACGCATAATTAGTATCTGGCTAGTTGGATTAAATCAAAATCAGCACCTAAACCTCGATTTATGTTTCTATTCATCCGTCTTGATTCCGCTACGTGTACTTATTAGGATCATTTCAACTAAATAAATACGCGGTAGTGTATCAATCCAAGTACGAGCTAACACAGCTGAAGTTTAAGTAAAACAAACATTTCACTTTCGTATTCGAAAATCGAAAGACTTAAAAGTTTTCATACATTAGCCATCGCTGTAGCATAGCTTTGTATAATATATAGAACGTCACTTAACATAGTTCAATAACTAGTAATACATTATGGGGAATGTCAAAGCTTAATCGATCGTGATTCATGAGTGGTGATTAGGGCTGTCACTTGAGTTGCGAAAAATAAAGGAAAATGTATGAAAATTTATATGGTAAATCGCAAACAAAAACAAAGGTATTTTTAATTAACTATGCAAAAGTGCTATGAATACTATTAATCTACTACGATACTTGTTTTTGCGTCTGATAGATTTTATATGCATACTTCTGTAGACGCTTGTGATCAATAGTACAGACCTTCCTCAAAATGTCAATTTCTTTTTTACCGGACCGGACTTGAAAATTTTATCTTCGCCTAAAATACAGACATTTGGCAACCCTAGTCGTGACCGCAGCTCAGGCCGCGGCAATTAGCAGCCGGAGTACGGGACATGTACCTAGCAGCACATGCAATATTCGTACCTCACGCATAGTCAGTGGTAGATCTAAACAATTATACTTATTATGTTCAAGATGTCGTATCATATATTAATTTATAGATTTTTGTATTTAAGATTATATCGGAAGAATAACGCAAATATTCGCTGAAAAAATATGAAATTTCGGAAAATAAGAAGTGATTTACGTCAGAGATGGTTTAATATAATAGATATTCCGGAAAAGACATATACAAGGATATCTGAACGAAGCACGTTATTTACAATTCCACACGACTAAAGTTAGTGTAAGGATAATAATATCTATGGACGCTTTACACCACGTCAGTCGAGGGACTTGTGTTACAGGTACCAGACAACGGAAATATATTTAATACTTTTATACTATACACATATTTAAGATTT
>JAOTAV010012468.1:0-26394 GCA_026546445.1 Cyclargus thomasi | reverse complement strand
AATTAATATCGGATCTCTCTTTCTAACTGACTACTTTAAAGGCTTGTAACTTTGTTGTTTTCAATTTTATTAAAAAACTGATTGGCCTACATCGTTTTTCAATAACGTAAGATTTATTTAATTAAATAATAAAAAACCATGCACATTCCCTATTGCTCTGCCATGAGTTCGAAGCAATAATAATGTCGATACCTATGCAACTAAAATCGTCATACTAAAAAAAAATGCGTAGTCGCTGTCGAGTATAAGTTGCTTCAAAGTCATGATAAGTGATGGATATGATCCATATTACCCAGTCGCTCAGACTTGTTACTATCTCTGGTAGACTTGTTACTAAAACTGGTAACAGGCCTGAGCGACTTATGTTGTTGAGGGTCGCAACGTTCAGGTGCGTTGCCGGCCTCATAAGAGGGAATACTCTTACTACAATCGTAAAGTGGCAGCCCTGTTGGCTGTTATATTTGCCGGGGTAATTATGAGCTGTCGCAACTCGTGCACTCTCCCGGAGGCTCGCTCACTGTTAGACCTTTTTCGTCCAGCAAATATATCACTTCTGAAAACTCTATTACATCAAAGTAACGCGTTATTTGTTCAAGCCGAAACGCGTTATCTGTTTAAAGGAGCTACGACAGCGTCAAAGTAAAGAAAGTTGGCTTTAATTCAAAGATTTACTTGTGCCTCGTGTTGTAATATTATTTTTATTCCGGAAAAAATCATCCGTTGTTTGTTAGAGACAATAGATTGGCAACACTTGATGATAAGAATCCTTCGAGCATCTCAGATCTCTACTCCTATGTTCTAGAAAATTAAGTACCTGACGACGTGGGGACGTTGACCCGCGCGAGTGCGTTTGCAAAGTGACACGCGCGGGGGAAGGGGCACGTCGTGCAGTGGGAGGGGGCATGCTTGCGCGCGCGCAGACCAATTTATGATTGATGCAGCCGCACCCCAAAAAAGTTTGATTACCAAAAAGGACATGTTAGCTGGACGTCGCGCGTGCAAAAAAATTTGATTAACGAACTGGCGAGCACAATTTTGAGGTTTTTGGAGTCAACGAACGCTGGTAATTAGGTTCTGCTGGTTCCAGGGTACTTTTTGCGGAAGGACCGCAAGCCCTAATGGTGGTAATGATTACGGCGAAGTGGCAAACTTTGTATGACAAGAGCTTCTTAAATAACCCAAAGACAACACAGTTTACACTGATGGTTCCTAACCTGGACTAATTACCACCGAGGGGGCCTATCTTTTTTTTCGGAGGGGTAACTTTGAAGCGGTTTTTATTTAAATAGCTTTTGACAATCATTTACATTACAAATGGCTGCTTTTTTTATGCAACCGTTTAAAATGTTTCAGTAGATTTCTTCCTTTCTTCTTATGTTGTCCGTAGCCATGTATTTGCAAATAAATAATACCTCATTTTATGTTTGATGAAGTCCTTAACTTTTTTGCTCGGTTTCACATGCAAGTGTAAACTATTAAGCAACTTTTTGCACCTAACAAATAACACTAAAGATGGCTTTCCGATCTCCGCGGCACGCGACCGTGACCGACAACAACACATTTTACAAAGTTGAAAAATAAGTTGCGTGTATAGTGTTTTGTTTGCTTACAGACTGAAGAAATTCGTATTTACCGGATAGGTCAGGGTATTTAAGTTAGTGAATTCTTAGGTACGAGCCCACTTTTATGTAAAAGAGCAATAGTAGCATAGGTCGCTAGACTAATCTTAACTAGATTAGTCTAGCAACCTATGCTTCATATCTTTGTTTGCTTCAAAAGTGGTACAATTTGGTCTTATAATTTATCTTTCATAGATCTACACTTTCCACTAATATAATAATAGCATGCAAATTCATAGGTTACATAGGTAGATACTAATTTTAAATATATTTTCATAATTTCCTTTTCTTACAAGTCATAATCTTACTAGCTCATAGACGGCAGCTTAAAAACACCTTTTGGAAAATCTATGAATAAATAATGATGTTGCGACTTCATTTTGTCCAGACAAACTCTTTGTGGTTTTTGCGGCAAGATGTTTGGTGGTTATAAATTTATAAATATGTAATGTATTGAATAATAAAAAAAAAAATAAAAAAAGCTAATAATAAATACATTACATAGTCTTATGATGATACTAATATTTTAATGTCAATAGAATTAGAAATTTTTAGTCATTTAGAAATTCTGATATAACAAAACCCATATCCAAGTTTATAATTTGGCAGGTTACTTTCATTCGCGGTCGCGTGTCGCGAGGATCGGAAGGTCACCTTAAGACTTATTAACAAGCTATCTGGCGTAAGTAGACCAGGTATGCTACGTGCTACCTCCTCAGGTATTCTAGACCTATTAACGTAGGTTTTTGCACTAATAAAGTGATTATGAGAAGGTGCACGCTTAACAACGGAATGTCATATGGATTCCTAACACTTAAGGAAACTAGTGCCACATGTCTTTACGCACGGGATATTCGAAGAAAATTTTTTCAAACCAGAAAGCTAGTTCTCTTGTACTGTCTTGGCTTACTGATTCTAACTTGTTGACGGATTTTATTAGATTACTAGCTCAAAAATAAAGTTAATTCAGTTAAAAACTGTTAAAGCTATAGCTATGAAATTTGGTGAGTAGGATTGTTATATTGGGTAGACACCCGCTAAAAAATTAATTTTAAAAATTCTACCCCTAAAGGGGTGAAATAGGGGTTGAAAGTTTGTAGGAAAGTTCGTCATGTGTTTAGTTAAAAGCATGAAAATTTAATTCTGAGCTACTGATTCAAAATAAATAAATACGTGTTTAAGCATATTTTGAAATTGTTCCCCTAAAAGCGTGAAAAGTGGGTTAAAGTTTCTATACATTTTTCTACGCACGTTCGTCATGTCTTAAGTTATAGACCTAAAATTTAGTTTCTGAGCTGTTGATAAATACGTGTTTAAGGGTTTTATGAAACTTTACTTCCAGAGGGTGGAATAGGGGATGAAAGTTTGTTTGAAAATACTTGTTAATGCGAGCGAAGCCGCGGGAAAAAGCTAGTCCCATAAAAAAAAACTAGTACTCTTCACTCTGGCTGGACAAAGCTAAGACACAGATATAAGATACATCCGAATAAATGCGAAAGTCTGTCTGTCTTTCTGTTAACACTTCGATCTCAAACCGCGGAGATACCGGGAAAGGACATGGGATACGGAAAAAGTACGGTTCACGCGGCTTGAACTAGTCATCTACATTGGTTTGGGCATTATTCTGCCTACCTGTACTCGTATTAAGATGTTACATGATTTAAGTATGACGACCTCTGTGGCGCAGTCGTTGAGCGCTTTGGTAGCTCACGCCGGGGGTCGCGGGTTCGAATCCCGCCGACGGAAGAAAAAGTTTTTCAATGTTCCTATGTCATGGATGTATATTAAATATGTGTATTATATAATATAAATCTTAAATATGTGTATAGTATAAATGTATTAAATATATTTCCGGTATCTGGCACCTGTAACACAAGTCTTTCGGGTACTTAACACGGGGCCAGATTTACGTGGTGAAAGCGTGCATTAAAAAAAAGTATTGTTACTTGTTTGTTTCTGTCCTGTCAACATCTTTTGTTTTTGTTTTTATACTATTGAAGGTCTGTCTTGTAATGTCCAAATTAGCGAATAAACTTTTTTTGCATTTTAACCCGGTCTGGTTCAATTTGAGATCGAGAAGTTTGAGGCGCGCCATGATTGGGCGTTCGAATCCCGCGAAACGAACGAAAAAACTTTAAATGCTCCTCGTGCTTCACCACGAGTTTAACCACCAACACCACCACTACTTAAATTCTCAGTATGGCAATTTTAGTTCCGCACATGACCGCTAGAGGCGCTGTTAAATTTTACCAAACTAAAAATGTACGTGGCCGCTATTGAGTATCCTTAAATGCTTCTAACTCTTGTTAGAGCTACTGGTTTACAGCGTTTATTGTACGTCATTGAATGAATAATTCGGTGTTTAATGGGGTACGTGTCTTTGGACACACACAGTTACAGTTGTGAACACAAACAGAGCGAGTAGCGAGTGGCGACCACACGCGGGTGTTTGCGCAGGCGCCGAGAACAAATAACTACCTAAAGCTTCTTAGCTCGGCTCACCACACTATACGTGTGTCCATGGATACTATCATTTTTGTTTTCTTTTTCGGCTGGCTTCGTTCGCGTGGAATTCAAAAATTGCCGTGGGAGAGCCGTGCTTCGGCATGAATGGGCCGGTTAGATCGTAGTGATACCACGGCCTCACAGAAAACTGGCGTTCAGTGCGTGAGTTTACCGGTTTATTCCATATTCGATCATAGAGGCCGGCAACACACTTGCGACTCTTTGGATGTCACGAGTGTCCATGGGCGACGGCAGTTGCTTTCCATCAGGTAGCCCGTCTGCTCGCCCCCTAAATAAAATAAAAAATTATCTAGTCTATGAACGAGTAATGTGTCTCTCGACATACGCATGTTCGGGAAACGAGATACAATATTATGTCGATATCGACTGTGACTATGCTCGAAAGAGATATCTTGAACCTTGTGCGAATAGTCGGGGAGGTGAGAGAGCTAGTTTTGTGGTCACCCGAGTGTCGTCGAGATCTAGCACATTCTGTAGATTACGTTATACAGAGAATAAAATAATAAGAGCATTTTTTATTTTATGGAGGCTGTACACTCTCGCCGAGAGCTCTCGTGGCGAGACTCTCGCAAGCGGCTGACAGGCGAGACGGTCTCTTGTATATATTAAACTTTCTTAAGCATTCAGTTGAATGTCACGTAAAATATCTGCGAAGCTTGATTACGGAAATGTGCAGCTTTTGACGTGACAACGTCTAATAATTCGATAGAGCTGGCTGCAGGCACGAAAAAATATGACTCATGCGGCGTTACCTCGCTCTGAGGCGTTCTGTTTAAGGCTTGGAGTGCAAGCGAGAGCGCGGAACATACAAATCTATTAAACAAATGAAATTGAAATTGTCTTTTGAAAAATGCTACCATTCCATTAGTATTTTCTTAGGACGTTGTCACGTTCAACTATCGTCTGTAAACCGACTTTACAGACAACCGATTTTTTTTTTACGAATATTGTTCAAAACTTTTAAAATATCGACATAGAAAACAACTAGCCTTATGAACGTAGTCTTATATAATACCGAAGAAAATCAAATTTTATTATGCAAAAAAAAATCAACTCAAATTCAAAATGTAATTATCTTAAGAGCTTTCGCTCTATTCGGGAAAGATAATTAACTAATACACTCATCTACTTATGAAAAAATTCCATTGAAATTCGAGCATAGCATGACTGATAATAATACAAATAACGAAATTATGAATAGCAGTTCCTGTAGGACCCACCCTTAATTTGCATGCACTAATTTGGGTCATTCGACACCCAACTATTTGGGTTTCTGCACCCAAAGGCCTTCCTTCATTAACCTTTGTCGGCCCTTACACATTTTTTGTTAATTAGATTTGAATAATAATGATATTACTTTTACAAAAGTACGTATAAACAAACAAAGAGCTAGATTGATTATTTAAAATCACTTCCGCCATTTTATAAAAGAAAAGAATATGCTTGAAAAAAAAAGATTATTTTATGTTAGCGATATACGGACTCTTAAAAAACTATTGATTATCCTTTGTTGAATAGGGTTGCTATTTTATAGCTTTAGAACCGCCATAAAAAGTCCATTATAAAGTACAACCTCCAGAGGATATCGGGAACATTAAGCTATAAAACATTGCATGAAATGTATTTTTTTTTTTGACTTAAACTATAATTTCTGAAGGATGTCAGAAACATATTATTAAAGCTATAAAACATTGTATACGTTTTTTTTTAAGTTGTTTAATAACCGAGAACATAACTAATGCATTATCTGAGACGAATGCGCGCGCGGCGACGAATTTTAGTAACATTAATCCTCCCACAACGTTGGCAGAACTTTTTTTGGGGTGTGCATACATTTTAAGGTTCAAAAGTTCATAAGTTTTCTGGAACTTGTTTAAAAAAATTTGAATATATACTGGATACGTTCTTTTGGCAAGAAATATAAGTATATTTAAAATTTCCGTATATATATATTTTTATTCTCTATTGTTAATGCTATTGATACATTAAAATCCTGAAATCTAAATATTCTATATGTGGTCTAATACCGTTTACGTAATACGTTTTTTGCAATATGAGAAAAAATGTTGAAACCTTGTATAAATACTTTTAATGCTTTTTATTTTAACTCTTATAAAAAAACACTGGTTTAAGTAAGCTACGAGAAAGTTGTCAAATTAAGACTATCCTACAATTTAGTGCTATTATAACTTTCATCGCCAAAAAAGGTATTGGCTACCGTATAATCTAGGCACTGTATCCTTTCACTAATTTAATAATAAATGCCGATATCAACATACAATCAATTTAATCGAATAGAAAAGCTATGCGAAATTGTTTGGTGTTATTAAAATGCCAATCATCATACTCCATAGCAAAGAATTTTAGTTTTGCAAAATCCGTTCTCTACTTAAATTGTAAATCGCCCACAATTACCTGGGTGGGTCAATTATTTAAAAATTTTATGGTATCGTATAGTATAGTTTTTTGTCATTTTACTAATAGAGATGTAGGTGGAGAAAACTTTGCTGTCTCTACTCAAGAGCTTATTAGATCTTTAATATTTAAAATTGACTATTGTGAAAATTAAGAAGGAACATAAGAAAAATTAAATATATTTTGTAATCTTTATTATCTATCCTAAATATTTGCGGAAACGTGTTTCCCAGAGATCGATTCCGTTGACTAAATGTTGACATTTGTTTTAAATTGACTATACTCGAACGTGACTTGCCGACTCGATTATTTCTTGCTCTAAAAATGGCAACACTATTTCTTCTTCTTCTGTACTTATGGCGGCCCTAGCCATTTGCCACTTGCTAATGTCGGAGTGTCTTTGTGTAGAAAATAACACACTAGTGAGCGCAACGTATAAATATTCCGTTATCTCATTTCTTGACAGTTGCAAGTCATTATTAATTCTGCACACACAGCCCCCACGTGACTGTCGACTGGTGACTGTAACCTGAGAAAGGTCACAGAAGAAACGCTGACAGATTTTTGAGACAAAGTGACAGATAGTCATTCTGTCACGTTGTCGACTCTAGAATCTATTCTCTGTGGTGGCAACGCTCAACGTGTAGATGAAATGTCAACTAAATACAAAAACAAGATTTAAAAGCTACTGTACTCGAGAACTAGCTTCTGAATGCTTGCAGCAATTATCTTTAAAAAAAGGTGCAAGAAATATTATTCGTAATAGCGCCATTGTCTTCCGATAGTTCATGTTAACTAACTAGTTGAGTTTCTCGCTTCTCAGTAAAACACTAAACTCACAAGTTTATATTTTACTTTACCATTACTCGTTTTAAAAGCCTAACATTTCACTTCACCCTTTAAAAGGAGTCCATTTGAAAAATGAACGTTCACACCCCACGGCTGACAGGTTGATTCCGTCGCCTGTGATTTGTTACGCATTGTTGTCGACTAAATAAAAAAAAACCCAGGTGTGGTTGAAACGGTCTCTCATATTAATGATCATTTGTTAGGGATACCTGTAACTTTTTACTTCCTTTTTATTTACGTTAATATAGGCTGGTAGAATGGTGTGACTTTGTATTTAGTTTTGACAAATTACAAAGGCAGTAGCTAAGAAATACATCAACATTTAACATGTATTTCTTAGCTATGTCATCCATACACTCACTTCACTCCGTACCAAATCCGCTTAGTGTGCCAATGTTAAATGTCAAATTCAATTCAAATCCTAAACTATTTCGAATCAATCAAATCGAATGCAATTTAAGTATTGCGTATGTTCGCTATTTTTATCTATAGCATGTCGTTAAAAAGAAAGTTCTAGATTAGAATATAGGTTAATAGAACTGTTTCTATACGCGTCGAATCATTCGTCAGAAACGGTTCGGGTCAGGAAAGCGTGCCATGTCATATGTAAGATAACATGCGTTTACGATATGCTGGCTACTGACCGATGCTATTTAGGGCCAATATATCATATAGTAATTAGTCGAAGTAATTATGTGATCATGTTGTATATCGCTCGGCGAATTTCTAACGTCTCAATTTCGCGATAGCTTGGATGTTGCTTATAGGATCGATTAAATTTCTGGCAAGGCTTTTATGCTAATTATTCTCTCATAACAACCCGAAAGTACAGTTATTGAATAATGGAAATGCTAAGCTATAAAAAATCTCTTACCAGGCTACTTTTTTTTTCCAAAGGAAGGACCCTGTGGTCCTTGTGTCACTGCGACCCTACAGGATCTATTGTGTCTTACCGGACTACACCATGTTCACATTACTTCGCATTTCGGAGACACAATTACATTTTTTTACACAATCTGTTATTTTACCTACTTCACCGTTGAAAAATATTATATCTATGGAGTCAGTGCTACACAAGCTTGAGCCTTATCTGTTTAAAAAAAAATAAAAATTAAATACTTTTATTTCACGTGAGATACCCATAGGAAGTTCTTAATATCATAACAAAATGTTCTTTAAAACTATGAGCACTTGGAATAAGGTTGATACATAATAACAACGACACAAAGAAGTAATAAATTAAAATGCATGCACAACCCTATCTTATAGCTTCCATAATGCATCATTATTCGTCAAATGTAGCGCCACTCGCGTATTCAGCTTCATAAGGGCCGGTTCATTCCCTTTTTGACAGTCCAACGACTGACACACGTCAGTCTTAGCGATTAATTATCAAGTTTTCACACTGACTGTAAACTGATGTTGCAGCGTAAAATTAACATAACGATACCTAAATCTGTATTAACTTTTGATATAATACTTTGGATTGTTCATAATTAGTGACCATTCGTTTTCAAAACTATCAATTTGACAAATACGGGGTGTCTTTGACATATTATTTAGCTTGCTGGATATATCTTATTGAACGTCATTCTGAAAGAAAAAGAATACCCTTAAAACTTTGCCGCCCTTTTTACTGTGATGATCTAAAATTACGAATTTAATCGCGGCCCTGATGAAGTGCATTAAGGTTGGGCTAATTAAAACATGCCACCCGCGACACTAGGAGCGGTCCCTTAATATTAAAAAATTGCTCTACACTCTATGGTCGACCTACTTAACACCGAATCTGGTTTATATATCCGTGGGTTGTCTAATTAAATACTAATATATCTTGTTAGCCTAGTTCTGACGTATTTATAATTAAACATAAAATTGGTATTACATTTTTGACAGAAGCTAGCCTGTTTTTTTTTTTATTTTAAGACACGTTATCGTAATGACTATAACCGCAGAAAAAAACTTTACAATGTCCCTAGAAAAGGTAATGAATTCCTTTTTGTACAAAAATACCATAGATAAAAAATAATATAGAAGACCGAGTCACCATTGTTATGACCGCTTAAATACGGACACTCGGTCCTCTATACATGTATATTCTACATCTATGGTATATCCGCCCAAAGAAATCAGCCAGTGTTGATACTGATGGTTTGTAATGAGATGCAAATCGTATGCCTATAACTGTAAAACACCGCAAAAAGTAGCGTCGAACTAACACATGTCTCCCTAATGATGACCATACCGAGCGAACGATTCAATGTCGAACATTCTCAAATACCTGAGAACTTGCATTAATTATGTAGTATAGTTTTTGTCGCCTCTATTTACCATAGATAAACGCAATGGCTTCATTGATGAGGTAAGTGCCAAAGGCGCAAAGTGCAAAATCTTAAAAATGCAATCTTACGGAGTTACAAAAAAACCGGCCAAATGCAAGTTGGAGTCGCGCAGTGAGGGTACCTGTACCAGTACAGAGCTGCGGAAAATTGTACTTCTGGAAGTTATAACTTCATAAGAAAGTTTGAAATTAATCAAGAAATTTTAAATTTATTAAAAAAAAATTAAATTCATAAAAGAAACTAGAAAGTCATAAAAAGAAAATGACGCGATGGGATGGGCTATAGAAATACATATTTGCCGTGGGAGAGTCATGCTTCGACACAAATGGGCCGGCTCGACCGGAATGATACCACGGCCTCGTCTCAAATATTTGACAATTTCATATTTCTAACTATAAAGTCGGAGCCATTAAAAAAAGCACGGAATATTTAATTATGTACTTATTCTGTGAATCAAATTCTAGGAATTCCGTACCTACGTCCGTAATTGTAAAATACTGATGACGGTTCTTGACGAAATATTCTTTAAAATTAAATCGTGTCCCCACTGCGATTTTTATTTACACTTACATACTAAGCTGTAATGTAACACATCGAATTATATGAGAGGATCTGTATTGGCGCAAAAATCCCTAGAAATTTATATGAAAAAATTGCGTGAATAAAAATCGCTCTTAATGTTTGTAAAAATTATATGGGGATGGGAAAATTGTCCTATGGGACGGCAAATTTCGGCCCCGGGCGGCCGATGCTACCGGCCGCCCGGGGCGGAGGATAAATTTGGCTGGAGGACAAATGGGCCGGCCCACGCTACGTCACTGACTCCAGTTGTTAATTCCAATTGCTGAATTATTACAAATTTGAAAAAGACACTTAGGTCTCATTCAATGGGTTTTAATTGTGAAGAATCTTTTGTAGGAATTTTTTTCACAGAGCAAGTGTCATTAGCCATTTCCCTCCATATGTAACAATTAGACTAATCCCACTTAATCACAATACACGTATTCTTTTAAAATAGAATGCGCTTTTGTCTCTACAATGGACGTCTAATGGCCCTCTATGATTGCACTGTAACACGTCCTGATGCGTTTTACACACGATAATGCTGGCTGTTCTGGTGTTGTTCCTTTGCCGCTTTGTTCTATAAAAAAAAAACTTTACGTCATAGACAAAGCAATTCCCTCGCAATGTAGCTTTGAAATTAGAAAAGTATTACAGAGCGATCAGCGCCCTGTTTTTAAGTTACTGTTTACATTTGCGAACTGTCTCGTAAAAGTTATTTCAAGAAGCACTCGCCTCACTATATTATTGATGTTAAAAAGGGTATATTATTCTTATTTTTTTATTTTATTCAACTAGATGATGCCTGCAACTTCGTTGCACCAAAATTCGTTTGTCACGCAACAACCGTACATTTTTTCGGGATAAAAAACATTATACCTTCTCCGGGACTCAAAGTATCTCCACAGCAAATTTTAGCAAAATCGTTTCAGCGTTTTGAGCGTAAAAAAGTAACAGACAGACAGTCACACTTTCGCATTCATAATATTATTACGGAAGTATGAATATGGATAGTCACATTTGTGGAAATACATTTCCATTATAACTATTACCGATGAACAATCTAGACTAGGTATTGCTACTGTACAATACTTGTGAATGAAAGTTCAGTGTCCCATATGTCTCGCGTTACACGAGTCTCACAACAACATAATTAACAACAATATATTGTTACACAACACTTGAGTCATCTTACACTAAATATTCGCTGTATGTTTGGCAAAACATTTCATGTACATCAATTTAAAAAAACAAAGCTAGCTGTCAAATTTGACGTTTCACCAAAGACAACAAAACTTGAAATTGAAATGGAAAATTACCTTTTTAAGGCATATTTTACTATTCGGTTCGGTTAAAATATACTAAGTCAAAGAGAGCGTCGAAAAAATAAGAATATATGTATTGCAAATTCAGTCATGGGGATTTCAAGCATGTAGTAATGAGCTATACATTTTAAACAGCATGTTAATCATTCTCCCATCTCATTAGCTCAGTGTCACCTCACTAACGAGGTTTATCGATAAAAAATATATGGTCTGCAAAAAAAAAAATAAAGTGTGTAAACGCAAGCGACAAGTTTTGAAGGGTTAAAGTTATTATTTAGTGTAACTTAGATTTTATATAGTATTTATATCAATAATGTTACTAAACATTTTTATTTTGAGTCTTGATTATGATTTGTCTTTGATTATGATATATTTTTTTCTTCATTCCTGAAATAATGAGCGAGAAATTATTAACAAGAAGAATATTTTTATTTTACTTTTACCCTCGATTTAGTTATCATAAACGGATTGCGTTAATTTTTATTCTAATTTCATAAATAAAAATTCTTTTGCGGACCATACATAATCGACGACGAAGCTTAACCTGTATGTATAGATTATCACGTTTCGTGCAATTAGAAGGAGAGATTGACAGCCTTAATTATTTTATTGCTGTTTTAGGCTAAAGAATCTAGGCTAAATAGTTTTTAGACTACGACTATGGTTTACGTAGAAAACGGTAATAGAAACCTACTTTGTTCGTAGCAATAGATCGTGCATATGAAAAAGTTTTTTTTTACGTTTTGCTTTATACCTAAAGGTAAAAATTTGCGTTAGGTACTGTTATCGAATCGACGGCGATTAATTCTTCTAACAAGTGGTACTCTTTCTTGCTTAAATAAAAAGTAGAAAAGATACTTTTACAAGTAGTAATTATTCATACAAATATTAGTTTTCTCTAATAAAAAACCAAAACGTATAACTTTTGCATGCTTCAAGATCAGAATGCTTACTACTGCAGCTTACTAAAGTCCTATTGTAAACAACGTTCTCGGCAAATCAACAATTATTATTATTAATAATAATATATCGACATATCACTGCGTTGTGGTCAAAATAAGTTATCATGCAACTGATAGGTACTCGGTAAAAAACGCAAAGCAATTCAAAGCAGCAAAAAATGGTACCTATAGCGGGACATTGATTTTGCAAAAGCACGTTTTCAGGTATTAGATTTCCGAATTCGTTTCCCGCATTCGGTCATCAGAATGTATTGAATTCGGAAATAGAAAGTATTCCGTACGGGAACAAGTGAACATGTGCGCTAGCTAAAGTATTCTTACTGATATGATAACAATGCATTCGGGTAACCGAATGCCGAATTCCTCATTAGTAAACATCACACCGAAAAGTACTTTTGCGCCCGGCTTTAGAGAATTTTCAGGATTTAAAGTTTTATATTTGAGTGGGCTTAATTAACTATATAATTAGTTAAGGGCAGTGGTTCTTAACCTTTTTTGTAGGCCTGAGGTACCACTTCACAAAATTTTTGTGATAAAAGTGTATTTCAAGTTATTGTCGTGTTGCGTTTCATTAGCTTATCAAATTCATCAGAAACCTCAGAAACATCGACTCGCGGACCACTTTAGGCGCTTGAGGTTCGGCTTCCGATGTTACGAGTGTCCATTGGCGACAGCAGTTGCTTTCCATTAGGTAACACCTCTGCTCGCTTGCTACCCAAAATATCATTCAAAAATACTAGTCCGCGTACCATTGGTTAAGAGCTTACGGTGTGGAAGTTAAAGACTCCGACGAGAAACGTAATGAAAACTAATTAGATGATCGCAATACTGTCCAAGTTCTGACAGAGATGGGAACACGAACTTAAATGACCGAGCGAGCGAAGCAAGCGTCTACAGTTAACTTGGGGCATAAATACATTTTTATATGTATGTATGGGTATATTAAAGCATGCAACCCCGTTGCGTGATAATTAGTTTATCGGCGTACATTTTTTTTCGTGATAAAAGTATTTTTCCCCGGGATTAAAAATGTTTTCATGCCAAATTACCGGAAAATCGTTGCAGTGGTTTGGGCGTGAAGAGATAACAGACAGACAGACACATTTTCGCATTCATTCGTAAATTTCGCATTCATTAGCTTTTAGAAGCCATTTTGTATAAATTGGCATTTAAAAAACTCTTTCGGATATTATATCTAAGACTTGAATTTATCAATTTTTTATAATTTTTATCGATATCTTAAATACACATTACTATTTATCGAGATAGAAGGAAACGTAGAGGCAGGGAAATAGAAGTGTCATACAGTATTTCAACACTTAAATAGGGTTGTCCACTGTCTCGCCTAAGGATATTTTTTGCGCTGGTAACTTTCAAGCGGATGGAACTATTATTTTTTTGCGTGTTACAAAAGTATTTGTAGTTTTTTTTGTTATGGCATACATACCTTTGTTCCGTATTATTTTATTTATGACTCATCATATAGAATAGATAAAAGTCTGACCCTCAGGTCAGACTTTTATCCCTATTTTAATATCTGGTTGTCTATGGCAAGACCATAGACATGTACCGCTGTACAGTTGTTCGCAATATGTTCCTTATTTTACACAGTCTTTTTCTAGTTTTTCTAGAAAGTCGTATATATTATTTTGGCTACAGTTTTAATCATGTCGTTTATTGTAAGTTCCTGGTGTGTATTAAGAAATCCAAGTAACATATTTTTATGAGTAAGGTTCTCTGTCCGACTTTTCGTGATCAAGGTGGCAACCCTACCCGTGGGTGTGCAGTTCAGGACGTATTGCAGTTCAGGACGATTTAACCTAATAGACAAGCAAAACAAATTGCACCAGTACATACTAAGTTGCCCTATCTATCCTTTAAATTTATTGACCAACAGCCGACTTATGATGTCTGTAATGTATTAACATTGATTTAATTCGTGCTACCACATGTTTATTGTAATAGTTGCTTAATACTCCGATAAAGTCTGTTTATGCACATTTCAATGGCTAGGATTTATGACAGCACCGTTTATTCACAACTTTAAATAATAAAAACAAAAATGTAAAATTAATGCGCACCAAAACCACCCGAAAATCTAGTTACCAAACTACATTTTTGGGGTGATTTTGGTGGGGCGAGGAGTGTGCGGGGCAAAAGCGCGGCCCGAGACACGCTATTGGTTGATCGTGCAGGAATACAGGCTACGTATTCGTTGATTGCTTGTTATAAATCATGTTTCACCGAACATTCTTCAAGAAGCATGTGTGTATGCGATCCCAAAGTTGGGTGCGCCATATTATATTTCTTTCGTCTCGAGAACGCCAAGTTATAAATTCAATGTACCTCGAATTGGAAACAAAATCGCATGGATGGGTAAGGCTGTAACTTGCGAGGGAACTGAATTTATTTTGCGGCAAGTTGCGATCAAAAACAATTGAGGCCAAGTCGTAAATCGGTGGTATTGGTTATTGAGTGGGCTGGCGCCGCGGGCCCGCCATGTTGAAAAATGCGCCGCGCGGCTAACAAGCAATGTGCAGCTGACATATTGCGCTTTTGCCGCTATCTTGTGCATACTCTTTATAAAATGTTTTGATGCTTTGGAAGATACCTTGGCGTTGTATGTAGTTTGTGATTCGCTTATATAATACTTCGCCCCCCTTCGTTTCTTAAGTTTGTCGTTTCTTTAATTAAAATAAATACACAATTCAACCTTCTTAGTTAAAAGATTGTGAGTATGGGCTGCGTCTTGGGATATAAACTTTTTCCAAAGATTTTTTTTTTATTTTTAACACTTATATTAAATACCTGTTTTATCTTGCGCTATCCAGTATTCAGGACGAATATGTTCACTAGACTTTTCACGCCCAATATCTCTGGTTTTGGTGACAGATCACAGAAGGATGTGACTTATAGACTTTCAAGTGACATTTTACATAATGGCAACGTTCTAGTATTGGCCATGCGCCAAGACAGCCTTGTATTAATTAGGATATTCATAATTGCTTGACGCCACTAGAGTTGGAATCCGATTTTATCGATAATCGATATCTCGTGGACGAAATCGCGGCGCGATAGTGTTGTGCCGCTGTCGACATAAATCCACCCTTGTCCCTCCCACGCCCGCAGACTTGTTTCTATTTGTCCTACACAGTCGTACTGACCGCTAAGAAATTTGTGTTTTTTTTTCATTCTGAAAACTTTTTTTTATGCCAGCACCTTTTTGGGCACAAACTTTATGATTTAAGGTTTCTTCCAAACGACTTTGTTTCCACAGTAGTCTTATTTACGTTGCATAAATTGTTTTAAACTTCAAAACACAAAAGAAATGGTCAAATAAGTGTTCGGTTCTACTAACCGTAACAGTTTAGAAAGTGTGAGTGATTTCGAAAGTGATAACTAATTTGTGCCTCCTAATTTAACCACCAAACTAATCACAATGCGATTCGCGTCTCCTAGGTAGTAATCTAGGACTTTCAATTCTAGTACTTTCTATGTATGAATAATATCAATTATTGTTGTGACTGTACTTTCAGGTTTTGTGATACAGAGTGTGCATGAATTCAAACTTTTAAATTTAAAAAAAAATATTAATTTAAAAATAAAATTACTTTTTTGTGTAATTACAAATTAATTTTTTGTGTGCTTTATGGGTGGACTTGAGATATTAACATATATTTTCTAGTAACGTATACAAACGCTAATCTGCCAGTAATTATGGCAAAAAAATTTACGTTAGTACTATATTTATAATAATTATGGATAAAAATTATACATAATTATTATATTTATATAAGGGATAAGTAAAGCAATAAATAATAACCGTAATTAAAGATATGCTCCATAAACCTAACCCGCTATGTCAATTTTAATGATAAATAATTTAATTTGAACGATAGCTAACATTCGTCAACGTCACATTTTAATTACGAGATTAGAACTGGTGACCATAAGCTGACAGCCACCTGTCCACTAATCACGGTAAGCCCTTTTGTAAACAGATTTACATTCGACGGAAACAATATTTTTGCTACTGTCAACCACAGATTGACCGGTTAAAGATGTTTCTGAGTGTTATTTGACTAGCCATAAGTTGGTACTAATTTCCACATAAAATATTACAAAAATATGAAATTCCGTGCCAAGTCATTTTGAAGTAGACGTCAGAAAATATACCTTACAAATATTTTAGATGCGGAAGTCTAATTGTCTGTTACCTCTTCAAGCTTAAACCGCTGAACCGATTTTAATAAAATATTTATGAAACTACTTGCACAGTCAATGTGCTCAGCATGGTATAGTTTTTAACCCAAAGATGTACGGTGTCCACGTTTTAGTTCGTTTTTAACCCAACGAAGCTATTGACAACAACTAGCGCACTCGGAAACACATTTTTAATTTTAAACATTTAAACAATCGAAAACCGAGGAAACTTTGACTTTATGCCCATTTCACGTAAATCGTTATAATGAGTATAAGATTTTATCTATTTACTATTGGCTAGCTTTAAAAAAATATTTCGTTAATGAACAAAGCCAGTGAAAGGATAAACTCCTGTCAGAAAACCTCAGAAACTGGGAATTATTACTTGGTCAGCTATCGCTAAAGCCAGTAACCAGTTACAGACAAAATTTCTTCCTACATAATTGACACGGCCTTCATAAAATAACTTGTATGCAATAATTAATACCTAATAGCAATTATTACCTATTAGGCTTTCGGCGCTTGAAGATTTATTTCGCAATATCAAATTATATTGATAACATCACAATAAATACATCAATAATATGTTACAAGGTCCTTTATAATGCCTTTGGCTCTTTTCCAATAAGAATATTATTATACCCAATGATAGGAATCATGGTGTACATAGCTGATCATAAAAAGTACTGTCGCGTAGACCAATGTAATAAAATGTTTGGCTAAAGTCTTACTTTTTTATAAAATAAATTAAAATCCTTGTATTTATAAATTATAGGTTAATAAAATAAACAACTATACTCTTAGTTTAGCGTAATGGTTAATTCCACTCCTGTCTCTACCTCTCTACTATCCGGAATCTGGATACTAAACCTAACCTCAAAATATAGCGCAGCCCGTACTTCATACTCAGGCGTAAACCAGTAATAATTTTATCTATCAAGTGTTGACATCTCATTAAAATTACCCACTTATAAAAATTGTTTTAAAGGCACTTCTGAATCAAAACGCCTTAAGCTACAAGACGGCACGCTTTCACCATTGAAACACTCGATGGCGCCAAAATTCCTATGTCATTATTCATTTGTTTATTTTCTGTATACATTCAGTTTATTATCAGTGTCAATTTGTCACTCAAACGAAGTGTCAATAAAAAAATATAAAAGTAAAAAATTAAATTAGAGAAGGATGATGTGTACATCTATGATTTATTTTAACACTACCACATCGTTTCTTGCTTATCTTGATTGAGACGGATTTCACATGTAATCTATCAACCGCAGTCGCCAACCACCTTGTGAAACGAGTCCGGTATCGTTGAAATTTGTAATTAAGGTTTAATAGATATTTTCTTGGTCGTCGAGTGACATTGGCTACTAAAATCAAATTGGTGGCGCCCAGTAAACCCAACTAATTTACACAGACATAGCCTATCTCTTATCTCTCATCTGGTACGGGTTTACACATGATAATTATCATTTATTAGCGAGGTGACCCACTGACGAGTCACGACTCTAACAGAATTTGTTGTTATTTGCTTCTTTTGTTACACGTGCTCGACACACTTTTGTACGTAACTGTACATGCAAAATACATGCTGATTAAAAATATTCTTATCCGCTTTTTTACACATTTTTGACGATGTATTTAAATGTTTTGTATGAGAGATTGTTTGGAGTTGCTCTGTGAAAAGGAGTTATTAATGTTTTGTTTTCTTTACAGGTAAGTAGCTGCATACTGTTTCACTGTACCTCAAATTAAACTGTCTGTAAGTAAACATGTCTGTTCGCATGTTATCTCCATATATATCTATGAAATTATCTCTAGGAATCTCGACCAAAACTCTTAAAAATTGACTATTTGCTTGAAGAAATTCACAATTTTATACTACATATTTTGCTTACAACGGTCAACTCTAAAATTTTAATATTCTAGCTTTTCTCTTATTAGAAGTCCCCTCATTATTTTATACAGTAGTAAATAACATAGTTATTAGATAATAAAATTATATAAGCTCCGAATTAATGAATAGGGCTTACAAAATTGGTAATTACAATCCTGCCGTTTTATGAGGTCTCGCAGCCCCTGAGGCGAAGGTACCGGTTAATTACAATTTTAATTTCGCCGTGTAAAGGACGAATTAACTGAGGAAGTCTCTTTTATTTAAATTAGCGCGCGATTTGAAAAAAAGAAGACCATTCCTTTTAAAATTTTCACTCGTTGATTGGCATGATGGGAATTTTTGTATAGAATAAATAATCAGTAAGTTAAAATTATATTCTTTGCTTTTTTTTTATTATTTTGTGTTCTTTATGTTTTTGACAGTATAATTTTTAATATGTAATTTTTAATAAATTCGTTACAAGCGAACAGAAACTGATTTCTATAGCTAAGATTTTAAAGAAAACGACATAAATACGTACTATTGTGTTCCCTATGTAATTTGATAGTAGAGTCAGTTTTATTTACTCTAGCAAACTAGGTCGGTGAACTTCGTAACCCTTTCTTAGAATAATGTTTTGAGCCCTGCGTCTGTCTTCATTGGAGTCATATTCAAATGCTCCTTTATATGGTTTTATTTTTAACCTACAGTGGCTTAACTTAAGCTTCCATGCTTTCGTCAAGCAATTCCGGTTCATCAGTCATCACAAGATCCTTATACTATGCCGTTGTGGATATCACATTTTCGTTTTAGCCAGATTAGCTTGTCACTCAACGAGCAATGGTTTCTGATAGTCAATGGTATAATAAAATAAAAACAAATAACATTGTACTTGTTTTTGTTTCTATTATAGATGTTTGTGAAGTTTAATTAATTGATAATACTCCAGGCGGCCGTGACAGTTTATACTAGTACGGCTGCCGATGGTCCTATAAGTGTAATTGAAAAATGTATTATATATTGTGCTTAAATTTTATCCAAATGTTTTGTAAATGAGAAATAAAAAAAAAAAAAAATGTTAATTAATGAGGTAAACGGGACAGCATGATAATTTAATTATGTAATGACTTGCGGAAAGATCCACACGCAATGTCCGTTGTGTGATATGAATAATCCTCTATTTTCTTTATCCATACATTTAACATTTTTATACTCACTACTAAAACACACAAAATTTTATTTAAATTTGTCCGGTCGTTTGTGAGGTGTTTAGTAAAAAAAACACGCACACAAAAATAATGTATATTAATATAATACGAGTAAATGCTTTTGTCAAAGTAAAATGTCATTATAGATGCAAAGAAAATTTAAAACTTCTCTAGGTTCGTCACATCGTTTCTTCTTTGAAGCAATTAAAAAAGATTCTTGCCGCTTCCTCGAAATTAACTTGTTAGTTGTTTCTCAAACTTACAACTTTAATTACGCCATTGGTCTGGCAAAAAATACCTTATTACGTGAGGATAAAGTCTATAATGTATTAAGACTTTTTATTTGTAAAATTAAAGCTGCATTCAGTGATGTAATGTCATTCGAACTGACGAATGCATTGAACAAAATTATTTAATATATTTTCTTTCTTGCCGAACAAGTTTTTCATCAGAATTGCGGCAAAATGTGCTTCAAGATTTCTTAGAATGAATAAGTTACATCGCTTACTCGTTAAAAGCCGACAACTGTACATCAAACACTTTACAGTTTTTTTTTTTCAACAAAAAAAAAACCATTCATAAATAGCAAGCATAACCTGAGGTTAAAGTATTAAAATCGTGTGGAAATAAATTCTTCTACATAATTGCATCTCGATATCTCGTTATCATAGAAGATCACGGGTTATTATTGTTAACTTGTTGACCTGCAGAGAATGCGGTGTCAGGGAAAGTGCTGGACCCGACGTAAAATGAATTTCAATAACGACACCTTTTCTCACGACTTCGGTTAAACTACAAAATGGCTTGAAGATTTTTCTTGCTTGCCATACTGATTTCATTTTTCTATAATATTTATTTCAATTACAATAATTATTTTAATAGTAAAGCCAACAATTTATACCTTTTAAATTCCTTATATTATTGTGTAATTTTTACTCACATAAAAGAGATTATTTTTTTTAATTTTCGACCGCGCGCCGTTCAGACATTTTACAAGCGCACGTGCACCTTTTCGACAAGGTATTTTCGTCGTAGTTCATACATCCACCGCTAGATGGCGCTATATCGCTGCGATACTCAATAGTATTTTTAGCTTCATCTCAATCGTCGCGGTAGCGTAGCGGTTACGATAACACGACTAAGCTCATGAGTAGCAGGTTCAAATCCGGCTACGAAATTATATGTTTAGATATTCCCATGATATTCTGGTGTCGACGACTGGTGTTTCGATGCCTTGCAAACGTGGGATATATGAATGGTTGCAGCAACAAGTGGTCTGCCTCTCATGGTGTCTGCTTCTGTTAAGCTCTCCTACATTTTTAAGAAATAAATATTACTTACCCTTTATTAGGTTTAAATAGATTTATCTCAGGTATGTATTAGTTGTAGATATTTATACACATTATGTTCCTGAAGGTCTTTTACCAAAATCCATGCACAGTTAGGCCCACAAATTATTGATACATAATACTAAAAATAAAACTAGAAAACTAAACGAAACAAACATAGATATGGGCAAGGGCGGCCTTGTTGCTCGCTGCCATCCATAAAGTACATCACACCATGATTTTTAGACCCCTCTCCCCTTGTAACAGGTCACTTTCAGAACCCCCCAAATCGTGATGTCACAAATTTGCAATTTTATATACCTGTTTTCGAATTTTTCGCGGGAGAAAGAACATTTGTAAAGTTTTTCCAAAAAAACGCGTTTGTCAAAAGATAGAGACGAACATGAACAACAATTGTTACATAACGATTAACGAGTTCCATATTCGTTTATTAAGGCATTAAACATGGCCATAATTGAAGAAGCGCCAATTTTAACCAAAAAGGTGTTTCGGAGAAACACTGGACGTGACGTACAAATTACCGGGTGTCGACTTTGATGTGGTCTTATGAAATATGCGTATCATTATGTAATTTTATTGCCTTAATATTATGTATTTTGTAACTTGGTTAAGAAGTAGCTAGAAGGTATGTAGAGAACTGAGACTTACCATCTTATTCATAAAAATATTTAAGCAATGTTTAACAAATCAAGGTTCGCTGTCCCTTCCTGTTGTGTGACGTTTTCAATATTCCATAAAGGGACAACGAATTCTTTGAAATTTCATGTCATCTGTCAAAAAAGTAGCAGATAAACGTGTGATAGCGGTATACGGCACTTATTTGGATCTTGGAAGTGGTGAAACTAGTCGTAATCTTTTTTTACTTATTTTTTTTATACTAAATTTGAATTTTAAAATTTAAATACACCTATTTTACAACATTTTACAACATTCCAGTAAATGCTCATGCATTACCCATAAAATTTTGATAAATCTTGTAATTTTTCGATTTCATTATCTGGCTTGTGTATCTAGCTACACATCAAATCCACATTATTCTAATTTTAAACCATTTTTCCGGTCCTAAAGCCAACATTTATGTAAAAAGCCCTTTTTTTTTATTTTATTTACCCGCTTCTTCTACTTATGTCTTCAATTACAAATTCAGTTAATCACTTAACTTGAACTTTAACTCGAAGTTAAATTTCGTTTGACGCAAAAGTGTAATTGGTTTAGAGCTTCCGTTTTGATGTTAATTTGACTTTGATAAGTGTTATTAAATTAGGATTGTAAGGGATGTTCCACCGCTTCCTGCTAAATGTCGGATCCTAATTCCTATCCGACACTTATCGGGTGAAACAGGCCCCAAAGATTATACATTTAATTTTAGCAAATAGCATAGCAATAGCACGTAGCATTTTATGGCAAACATCGTGGAAGTTAATAAAAATTCGTATTTATTCTTATTACTAGTAAACTTACTCGAAAGTTCAAATGCTCAAATAGCTTTAACAAAGTTTAAACTAGAAATTCAACTTTTTAGTATTATTATCATTGCAAATTAGAAACACAAAATACAACCATTTATTCATGACATCCAAGTTTTTTTTCTGCACCCTTTAAATACTTTCCCGAATAAAAAACAGACCAAACAAGTAGGGACCAGCGAAGAAATTGATACAGAACAAGTTTACGGGCCACGTCATTTGGTCGGAATCCGTAATCTAATATATAAAATTGTCGTGTCACAGTTTTCGTTGCCATACTCATCCGAAACGGCTTGACCGATTTTGATGAAATTTTTTGTGCTTATCTATGAGAATCGGCCAACATCTATTTTTCATACCCCTAAATTCAGCTAGTAATATTATAAATGCGAAAGCGTGTCTGCCTGTCTATCTGTTACCTATTTACGTCGAAACCGTTGAACCGATTTTGCTGAAATTTGGTATGGACATACTTTGAGTCACGGGAAAGGACATAGGATACTTTTTATCCCGGAAAAATGTACAGCTCCCATGCGATAAACGAATTTTGGCACATCGGAGTTGCGGGTACCATCTAGTCACAGTGGTTCTTAACCGGTTGTCTCCGGACCACTCGTGGTCCCAGGAACCATCTCAAGTGGTCCGCGAGCTTTACTGAGGTACCCGATGATTTAGAAAAAGGTATTGAAATCCAACACGACAGTAACTTGAAAGACACTTTTATTAAACTAACTGGGTGGTCCATGGTCAAAATCAAACTGTCCCTCAGAACTAAAATATGTATATCTATACTAATTATATAAAGCTTGAAGAGAGTTTGTTAATTTATTTGTTTGAAAGCGCTAATCTCACTAACTACTGGTCAGAATTTAAAAATTCTTTTCGTGTTGGTTAGTCCATTTATCGAGGAAGGCTATAGGCTATATAAAACCACGCTACAACCAATAGGAGCCGAGCACTAATCAAAATATGTTGTAAAGACGGGATAATTTATAAAGTTTTACGCGGACGCAGTCACGGGCAACTGCTAGTAGTGCAATATGGAGGCTCAAGAAGATTATTACATTTCCCTTAACACTGGACCGACTATTAAGAGGACTTGGGTAAATCTTAGCAGATTTAGTAATTCGCTACAACGACGTGCTTACGAGTTATTAAACACTCCACGAGGCCTTAAAAGCCTTATTTAATTAGATTAAATGGCTTAAACCGAGGAAGTGAAATTCATTTCTCGGGTTATCAAGTTGGTGAGAAGAATTTTTGGTATTCACATTTTTCTTTTAGAGACACGACTACACGATGCTCGTAACTCCGTTGCGCCAAAATTCGTTTATCGTGCGGGAACCACACATTTTTCCGGGACTAAAAATATCCTATGTCCTTCCCCCCTGGACTCGAATTATCTCCACACAAACTTTTTGTAAAATCGTTTCAACGGTTTGAGCGTGAAGAGGTAACAGACAGACAAACATTCGCATTTACAATATTAGTGCAGAAGTATAGATTAATTGCGTAACAACGAAAATGATCACCCCTGCCTGAGCTTGAGCCTAGCCAAATCAGGGCAAAAATAATTCGTTAACTGGCATACACCCTGAGCTTCGAACCTCTCCTCCCGCTAACAGAAAATAATTAAATACAATAGGGAATATGCGTAAAAAAAATAACTGGAACTGTTAAATCAAAACAATTATAGCTTGACCACAAACGCTATACCTCGCCTTAGGTACCGGCGAGCGTTGCGGCGGGGGAGGGTCACCATGGTTACCGGCCGCGCTATTCTGTCATTTGGCCGTCAACGGTACGACAGCGGTAGTGTTCTTACCTGTCACCCGCCGCGTCCCAGGCTCATGGGGCGCGGTACAGGGGTTGTGGTCAAACTGTAACATCTTTGATTAAAAATTATAATAATCTGTCCCCTAACGTCATTCTAACTCTTTTTGTCCGTGTATTACACTTTTACGCTCAAACCGCTGAACTGATTTTACTAAAGCTTGGAAATTAAACTGAGCCCCGGGAAGGAACAAAGGAAACTCTTCCTTCTTGTTATTATTAATCCCGAATAAAATATTACGCTTCCCGCGCGATAAACTAAATTTGACGCAACATTAAAGATACGGACGTAGTTTATACAAATTGGTATCCACTTGGGAAGTTACATGTGCGTTCCCTTTCTACCGGGTTATGAAAGCGTAATAAGGTTGTAACCTGAGATGTAATGATACCGTTTATGTCTGTCTGTCTGTCTGTATGTCACGTTCGCGATCACGAACTCGCACGACGTATTAGAAAGTGTCTGTCACATTAGGATTGTTTCCGATTGATAACGTTATTGATTGTACACGATATTTCATACTGTGTGATATTGTAAGGGATACAATATTTTTTTATTTATAAGACACACCAACAAGGAAATAAATTTGAATCTATCAATTAAGAATATTTAGAGGCAACCTAAAGATAAATAGTTGTGTAGTTCTACATACACAAGTTCTACACACGTTAACTTAAAAAATATAACACACACACGACAACAGACCAGAAACAACTATTACAAAAGAATGCAAATAAAATGGAAATCTATCAGTAACAGTATAAGAAATATTACACATGCGCCCATTTTTCGGGGTGGGGCCTGAGCCCCTTTTAACTTAAGCTTGGTAAATAGTATCTACACTATCTGTGACTTTGGCCGGTAACATAAAAAACTAAATGACACCCGAAACTCCGTCCGGCATAAAAAGTATTCACTGGATCATTCTGGGGTACGCAACAGAACATTCTGGGGTGGGCACGGCTCGCCCGGCTCCCGGATGTAAAAAAACACATTAACGAATTCAAAAACTTGTGCATTTATTATGTTTACAATAAGTTAGATTAGGCGAGATTTAAAATTAGGTATTTTAAATCTCGCCTAATCTACTTATCTCCTCATTACTCTATATTAGACATAGTATCTTAAGATTAAGAAGGATATCACAGTATTGTTACGATATCAAAGAAATGTAGATTGAGTTGAAATGATCGCATTGTAGTTAAATACCCATAGACAAAGGCATATCCATCAAAGTTGGACGCCACGCGGGCGATATCGTTAATCGTAATGATAAATCGATTCAAAATCGAACGGTAATCGACAAATTGCTGATGTTTGCTTACCATTGTTGTGGGTTATGAAACTGAGTTGATTGAATCGAGTAATCGGTGGACGGTGGTCTAATGAGCGCGCTCTTCCGCAATACGAATTTCGAAATTCGAACACCACGTTTTTCTTAATTTAACGGTTTTTTTCTGCCAGTTTCAAGTGGCAAAAATGTCAAATTCTACGAATAGGACGCGAGTATGGAATTTACATAAGCTTTTGCACTACGAAAACTGAAAAGGCAACGTTGGGTAAGAAACGAATGGTTTCTCAGTTTTAGCTCGCTAGTTCTCTACTTCGTTTAGTCAGTTTATTATTTTTTAACAAAAAATTAAAACCGACTTCCAAGGGAAAAAAACTAAAGTAGTACAAAAGAAACTAAAAAGTATTAAATAAAATGAATTCTTTAATAGTGCCTGTTTCAGAATTCGGTGAGACATCAGCCTATGTCCGTACACAATCTTCATTATTTGGATTGATAACTTCTAAGAGTGTCAAAAGGTTGCCTGGAAGAAATTGCTTTAAAGTAATAAGGCCGCCTTTGTGTA
>JAOTAV010012457.1:0-26398 GCA_026546445.1 Cyclargus thomasi | reverse complement strand
TCCGTCGGCGGGATTCGAACCCGCGACCCCCGGCGTGAGCTACCAAGGTGCTCAACCACTGCGCCACAGAGGTCGTCCTAATATTGTAAATGTCTGTCTGTCTGTTACCTCTTCACGCCCGAACTGCTTAACCTTTTTTGTTGAAATTTAGTATTGATATAGTTTGAGTCCCGGAGAAGGACATAGGATACTTTTTATCCCGGAAAAATGTACGGTTACACGTGATAAATGAATTTTGGCGCAATGTAGTTGCATGCATCGTCTAGTACTAATATCATAAATGCGAAAGTGTGTCTGTCTGTTACCTCTTCATGCCCAAAAATCTTGGGGAATGACATAGGATACTTTTTATCCCGGAAAATGTTTAAAAATATTTCCGGAAAATTTCTTTTTTTATCTGAGGTGTGATAGAAGAGATACATTACAAGGTTTCAGCTCGCCTCAAATACCTACTCATAAATTGCTATCAATTCTCGGTCTATAATATCAGTCTGTTAATTTTTGAGATTTATACACAGGGTGTAACGAAAGTAAGTGATAATAATTAAAAGTTTGTATCGGTCCCTCATATTGAATTCACTGTGCAAATATCGGCGCTGACAGCGAAAAAAAAATTTGTGATTTGCGCGCCAGCGACAAGATCCCCATAGAAATCCCAAAAGTTTTTGTTCTCTTTCAGCACCGCTACTTTCACAGTGCATTCTTACATAAGCGACATATACATACCCTACAGACTAACGGACCCTACAGTCGTTGCCCTGCCAGTCTTGGTTTGTAAATCTAAACCATTCTCAAACATCATACAAATAACATCAAAATCGGTCCAACCTCTTAGGAGGAGTAAAACAAAGAAGCACACTATATATATATATATATATATATATATATTCGCGCTTCTTCCCATCATTATAGGCGCGAAGCTATCGTCAATATAACGAAGTGTTTCAAAGACAAAGCCGTCAATTTCGCTTTCATGACATCTTTAATTAGACAATCGTAATTACTTTACTAAAGGTGTAATTTGAGTTACAGTAATTAATGTTACACGTACACTGTAATATTAGTGTAATTCGGAGTCTCTCTGTCTCTCTGTCAATAAACACGTTACACGTTACATGTTGTAATTGATGTTATAAAAGACGTAATTATATTTATAATCGGTGATTACAGAGAGTTTACTCGGCACTGTTCGCCAGGCATTGTCTATGATCGGCTTTGATCGACTCGTCGAAAAAGTGCGAAGGATTACGTGGGTGCTTGTACCATGGGAGAAATTGAAAGAGTCCCAGTTGACGGTCCTACGTCATTTGATCGGAATATGTCAATTCCATGTACGAGTATGTCGTAATCTGTCGGTTGAGTTTGTTAAATAACCCGACCAAGTTACTAAGATCCACAATCTATACCTCTTTCGACTTCTCTGATTGTGCCGATCGACGATAATCATCGATTGTATAGTGTCTGCATTATTGAATGAAAAAGTAAGGGGCTAAGGGTGAAAAGTAAAAAAACACTGAAATACAGCGAAAAAGTTCACGAATGAAAGAAGCGGGTAACTGAACATTTTAGATCGACTATTTTTCATAAGAAGAGAAGTTTGTAGCAATAAAATAATTTGTATTAAAAAATGTGGATTGATTGATGGATTAAAGTATGTGGATTAAAACACTGGCTAGATGATGAAGCCGGTAAGTTACAAAATCCGTTAGTATTCTAGGATAAAAATTATTTAACTAGCAATTAAAAACCCATAGAATCATAACCATGTTTTAACCGACTTTGTAAAAAGGAGGAGCTTTCTCAATTCTTTTTTTGATGATATTTAGGCGGCAAGCGAGTAGACGGTATATCTGATGGAAAGTAACTGCCGTCGCCCATGGACACTCGTGACATCCGAAGAGTTGCGAGTGCGTTGCTGGCCTTTATGAAGGAATATGTAATGGGAATGGGGATGGGGGAATAAAGGAAGTTGAACCACCGGTAAACCCACTGAACGAAATACAGCACAACGCCGTTTCACTCCAGATTTCTGTAAGGTCGTGGTATCAGTCGGGTCGAGCCGAGCAAAGTTATAATTTTTAATATAATTTACGCGTATAAGCCGGATTTAAACCGATAATGTCGGATAATAACCGGGCATAAACTATGATAGGTGTATCCGTGTATTCTATTCTGGGCGCGCAGTGTGTGGAAAATCAAAGGCGTGGTTAGCGGAGCGTGGGCGTGGGCACAGTGGGCGCCGTGGGCACCTGCGCGCTCCATTTAATCGCGTACTAACAACTGAAAAATACTATTCGAATATCATTCTAATAGATTTTGACTAGGATGGTCTGTCTGAATGGAAATCAGATTAAGATACGTAACTAGATGTCGCTTTTATGTCCGTTGCGCGAATTATTATCACGCGGGAACCGTACATTGAACCGGGATAGAAAGTATCCTATGTCCTCCTTCGAAATGTAAAGTATGTAAATTTTTTATGATATTGAAGGGACAAGTGACAGATTGTCTGATGTTTATCAACTGCCATGGACACTCGCAACATCCGAAGTCGCACGTGCGTTACCGTCCTTACTCCGAGGGAATAGGGATAGGGGATTAGGGAAGTTGGGCCAATGGTAAACTCACTTACTGAAAGAAACACAGCACAACGCCGTTTCAATCCATTTTAATGTGGTATCACTGCGGTCAAGCCGACCCATTCGTGCCGAATTATGGCTCTTCCACGGCAATTAGCATCCATATTATGTACTTGAGATCGGAAAATGTCTCATTGGTACACGCCTCTAGCGGGGTTCGAACCTGCAACCTCTCGAGTGCGAACCAAATTTCTTACCCACTATGCCACGAACGCTCTTCTACACCAAGTTGTAATCACAATCGGTTTGGATGTACCAAGCCACTGAACCAATTGTGATGATTCCGAAGAGGTGACAAACTGGCAAACAGATAGACACGCTTTCGCTTTTATAATATTAGTATGGATAACTTAGAAACAGACGTATTTATTTAAGGCGATGCTAAATTAAGTACATATCAGTCTGTCTGGACCGTGCGCCATGGGTGAACAATGCTTTGGCACAAATGGGCCAGCTCGACTAGAGGAATACTAAGACCTTACAGAAAACCGGCGTGAATATTGAATATAGCCGCACAATCATTGACGAATCAATATATTTTTTGTAACACACATAAACTCCCTTACCCATCACATCACAGTTTTTTGTGACCTTTAGGTGCTTTCCTAAAATCGTACTAATTTTAAGTCCATAAGCACATTAGTAAAGTGCGTTCATTTTGACCCTCCCCCGTCACATCGGAATAATTCTTCATGCCGGATCATACCTCACCCACGCACTCAAAACTCTGATTATTTCCCGGAAACAATTGAGATAATATTATGAGAGAGATACTTATATCTCTCTCGTAATATATATTTTAGAGCGTCTATGGCCTAATGGGTGAGACCTTTGGTTCGCTCTCGAGAGGTTGCAGGTTCGAATACCGCTGGAGGCGTGTACCAATGTGACATTTTCCGATCTCAAGTAAGTACATAATACGGATGCTCATTGCCGTGGAAGAGCGATGCTTCGGCCCAATGGGCCGGCTCGACCGGAGAGATACCACGGCCTCACAGAAAACTGGCTTGAAACGGCGTTGTGCTGTGTTTCGTTCCCCGTTCCTTATTCCTCATAAACGGTCTTTATTTATTCGTTTTAAAGATTTACAGTCGAAATTCGACCACAGACGACCTCTAATTTTTTTTTTAATCTATAAATCATGTCAATAAACATATCATTAATGGAAAACCACTGCCATCATCCATGGGTACTCATAACCCAAAAGACATTCCTTCATAAAAATAAACAGGATAACATTATTTTGCCGAAGCCAGCACTTTTATGCCAAAACATAACTAACATTAAGAGACGGCTTGAAATTCTGTACTACACAATTTACTCACACACTCGTGGGATAATGTTGAGACGGGGAGACCGTGTAGGACAGTCATAAAACATAATGTCAGTACGTGACGGACTGCACGTCATGTCAAGGTCAGATCTGATCCTCGATAAAGGAGGTCACACTCGGCACGAAAGGCCGTGTAAGAGTCAACCGTCATGCTATGATCTTCCGTTTTGTATGACCTGAATTGAAATACTTTCTACTCTTTTGGGGGTTCCGTAGCGGAATTCTATTTATTTTAATAATATTTAGAATCCTTATTTTTTTTTAATAATATTTAGGAGGCAAGCGAGCAGGCGGGTTACCTGATGTAACTGCCGTCGCCCAAGAACACTCGCTTCACTCACTAACTGAACGAAACATAGAACAACGCCGTTTCGCGCCAGTTTTCTGAGAGGCTGTGGTAGCACTCCGGTCGAGCGGGCCTATTCGTGCCAAAGCACGGCTCTCCAACGGCAAGGCACGGAAAAATAAAAGAATTCCTTTCAGAAGTACCATCGAAGAAGTCGATAAAGAGCCAGTTGATGGACCTAGGTCATTAAGTCGGCATATTATGTCGATTGTATGTTAGTCGTGATCTATCAACTGGGTTGGCATAACCCTAACCAACATACTTAGATCCAAAATCTGAGCTTGTTTCAACTTCCCGATACAACATAATATTATGTGTACTGTTTATTTAAAACCGTGCAGAGTAAAAGCCTTTTCTACATCAAAAAATCACATATTCAAAGCAACGGGGTAACTTTAGTTGGTCAAAAAATAACGGCCCAAGAAAAGCGACCCCCGTCAGTCTTTGTAAGCTACAAAAGGCTTTCGAGGTTTATTTTTTTAACGTGTATATTCCCTGTTTCGTTTCGCACAATGTTCCCGTTCATTTTAAAGTCAAAACGATACGAATTTGTCTCTTCAAAGTTAAGTGGTTTGTTTTTATCCTTTCATAGCTTTTGTTGACATTATTTTTGGCAAACAACTAAATAACATCATGAAAGAAACGCAAAAATATGTCGGTGTGTCTGTGACCGGTTCACGCTTAAGCCGCTAAACGGATTTGGAGAAATTCGGTGCATAACTTCTTCAAAACCGTGAATCTGATATATTTATCTATATCATTTATATATAATCAGATATATCTGCATAGATACTTTGATTACCCGGGAAAGTTTTCATCCAAAAAAGGAGAACGGTACCTGCGCGTTAACAAATTTCAGATCATCAGATTTGTGGGTGTTTAGTAGTTAGTAATAAAATTGCTCTACAATTTCGCATTGCTATGCTGAACTTCAAAACGGTTTAGCCAAAGTTACTCAAATTCACCAATGTTGGCATACTTAGCGGCCGTTTCATAACATTTTGATAAGTGTCAGACAGGCTAACTGTATTTTCGACCATACTTCTGTCAGGTAAGTCATACGGCATTTAAAGAAATGGTTGAGCTGGCCCTAAACAGCTAAATACATCTATATTTTAAGTTTCTTATATTTAGATTTCAGTCAATATTATGCGATACTATGGAAACCAAAAAACCCCTCTATCAGAATAAATTAGAACTTGCACAAACGAAGGGAAATATGCAAATTGATGGAATAAATAACAACTTCTTGTTTCTTTGTTATTTTTATTTAATTATGGTTCATATTACCATGACAAAAGCGGTGTTTATTTTTTCGGGTCCGAATAAGAACATAATCATCATCATCAGCCTATTGCCGGCCTGCTGAACGTAGGCCTCGCGCAGTGAGCGCCAACCATCCCGATCTTCGGCAGCTCTCATCCATCCGCTGCCGGCTTCCTTGAAATCGTCGGTCCGCCGTGTCACGGGACGTCCTACACAACGTTTGCCTGAGCGTGGTCTCCACAGACATCGAAGTAATAGGGTCCCGTTTTTACCCTTTGAGTACATTAAGAGGGAACAGTCGGTGGTCAAAGTTATCACTTTTTGACGATAGGTGACCATGTGACATCTCAAATCGTTTTGTCCGCCGTGTATTGACACGATCCCAGTCAGTAAAGTGTTCAAATTATTCACTTAATAAATTTTAAAACTTACAGCCAATTATAGGCCGTACAATAAATAAATATCGGCGACTACAAAAGGAAAGTCGTAAACACTTTCCCCAAAATTAATTTCACAAAACTTGAGAGACAATTGAATAAAAGTTATGTCAAGAATTTATATTTCTTATTCCGTAGAATTTGGCGAAACTCCACGTTGTGGCTTAAGTTGCGGCTTTATTTGGTTTTTTGTAAAACCAAATCGATTGGAACAGTTGAAACCAAAACTTCACAATGGAAAACAAGATACCTTTAACATATTTTAAATATCAGAACTGAAGAAAAATAAAACACAAGGTCATTTGCACCTTAAAATAATTTAAGCAAACCTTGTCTATAGCATCTGGCTGCCTAACATATTCATATCTGGCATAAAATATAACATTTTTTTTATTTAAAACTAGCTGTTGGACGCGACTCCGCCCGCGTGCAAACTTTTCTCTTGAATTTTTCCTGATTTTTTTTGCTACAAGCCTCATAATAGAGTCCGAGACCTTTCCAACGAATGCAAAACCGAGAAAATCGGTTCGTCCGTTCTGGAGTTATTTTGTCAGAAAGGAAAATCCGACTTATTTTTTTATAAAATACACATTTTTCGGTGGTAAAATCTGTATATTTTATGCAAATAACGTCAGTTTTGATATTGAAAGATCACCACCCATGTTTTTATTTCAACACTAATTCAAACTCTAGATAAGGATATCCTTTGGCTCATCTTGGCAGGAGTACTGCCGTGCCTCTAGTTCTGTGGCAGTTTTATTAAGTGTATTATGCAATATATTGTATTTTTAAATAAACAAAGCTTAAAAGTGACTGACTACAGATCTATTAAAGCACAGCCCAAACTACACAATGAATCAGGCTGAAAATGGCCAAGCTCCTGCCAAGATGAGCCAAAGGATATCTGTATCTAGAGTTTGAGTTGCGCCGAGATGTAGCTTCGCTCTGCATCCTAAATAGACTTTATCACGGGGAGTGCTCAGAGGAATTGTTCGAAATCATTCCACCTGCAACTTTTCGCCATCGACCTACGCGGAAGGTTTACCACCCATATCGTCTTGATGAATGTCTTCCACAGTACGATTTTCGCGTAACTTTCTGCCTCGCACAGTAAAGCTCTGGACTGAACTATCACCAGCAGTATTTCCGGACCGCTACGACCTGCAAACCTTTAAGAAGAGAGCGTATTCCCTCTTTAAAGGCCGGCAACGCACATGCAACCCTGTCTATGGGCGGCCGTGGTTGCTTTCCATCAGGTAACCCTGATGAAAAGCAACCACGATGAAAAAAAAGCTGATTATTTTTATGGCGTAGCCAATATCCAGTGAAAAAATGGGTTTTGATAAATTCTACCCCAAATTAAAAAAATATATTGATGGTTTCTATGAAATAAACATAACATGAGCTTAACCCTGTGCAAAATCCAGTACACTTCTGTTTTATCATTCAAATCGAATACGAAACACGTTACAAACCATTTACCCTTCAGGGTGCGTCCCAAAGGGCCGACCAAGGACTGCCGATGGAGTAAATTTTGTCGTATTCAGCAACTAGGGTCTTTTTTAACCTACTTAAAAGAAATGACTTAGGGAAAAGTCGTCATCTGTCTACATGGTGCAATGTGCACATTTCGTATCCTACGAAAGCGCGCCCTGCGGGGCTAAGATGAGCCATCGTGATAGTTTAGTCTAAACGTTTTCTTGACGTTTTTCGGTTTATCTCTTCATCTCTATTGACTCTAACATGTCAATTTTTTTCTCGTGTTTGTCGACAACAATTATTGTATTTTGTTTTTAATCTGTGCTATATTTGTCTATGAAACCTTACTTGACAACACATTTTTATCGAGTTTTGTCGAGATTTTGATACGTTTACGAAACCCGTACGTTTTTACGAAAACCGTACGTTTTTTCGATGCTAGTCTAGGCGAACGAGAAATTTATCTCTCGACGTACGCATGTTATGGAGTAGAGATATATTTTGATATCGACTATTTTGACGACGCTCGAGAGAGAGAGAGATCACGTTGGTGTATCGTAGGCCGGCTGGTCATTGTGGCTTTTTTAGTTTTGTTGCAAATTTGGAACCGACAGTTCATTATCTATAACCTTTAGTGTAAAAAGTACTAAAACGTTAGTTTTAATAACCAATTACTAAAGTTAAAAAATGCCACATTTGCTAGCTTTTGAACGACAAAGTCTATAATGCAAAGAACACGTGGGGTTAAAATAAAACAATAAAAACACTTAATATTCTTACAAACTAATCGATGAGGTCTTAGGAAGAGTAATAGAACACAAATCGACAAAAAAGTTGTCTATTCTCTGTTTATCTGTTTGTCACTTTGAACGCGCTAATCTCCGGAACTACTGAACGGATTCGAATAAGTACTTTTTTGTTTAACAGCTATTAAGTCTAGGCAACACAGATGATACGTTTCATCCCGGGAAAATGTACGGTTGCCGCGATATATTTCGCGCAACATCAACATAATAATTGAATCAACAACCGGCTAAAGTACAGAAACAAACCAGCAACTCGCATTAGCAAAAACCGCTAATATGACGAAATTGTGTTTGCGTCGTACAAGTTTTTACTTCAATATTTAATTACGAGTTGGGTGTTCCGGAGCTGGAACTATGTGCAGATTTCACACGGTCGGTGGTTTCGTGAGTTTGTCAATGGAGTAACAGGGTTGAACAATTTCGCTACGTCAAGATATATTTTCATTCGCGCGATTTTTCCAGATAGATTTCAGATAGTCTCATATTATGATTGAGTGTATTACGTTACAGCTTAATGGCGTAACAACAATCTATCCAATTAAAATTGCAGTCTGAACACATCCACAATCATTATTTTGCATTTACGTACGTATATACTAAAACTTAGTTTTTCTACGATCCATCGTAGAACATAAGTAATGAAATATTTCGTACTTTTATTGTTGGCTACAAATTCAGAGTTGTGTCAAAAATGTGAAATCGTTAAATATTTTGAATATTTTATTATTAATAAAATATTCAAAATATAAAAAGTGCCGCCCGCCGGACTGACGCTTCCCCACGCTACGCCACTGGACGGACCGCCCCTTTAGTAATAGGGTTCCGTTTATAACATTTTTCATTGTAATTAGGGAGCAAGCGAGCAGACGGGCTACCTGATAGAAAGCAACTGCCTTAGCCCATGGACACTCCTGACATCCGAAGAGTCGCAAGTGCGTTGCCGGCCTCTGTGAGGGAATAGGGATAAGGGATTAGGGAAGTTGGGCCACCGGTAAACTCACTCATTTAACAAAACACAGCACAACGCCGTTTCACCTCAGTTTTATGTGAGGCTCTGGTATCACTTCGGTCGAACCGGCCCATTCGTGCCGAAGCACGAATGGCTCTCCCACGACAAAAATTGGTTAACCTTTTAGAGTGGTTTAGATTCACAAACTATCCCAACAGGACAACCTCTGTCGGGTCCGATAGTCTGCTGTCCTAAAACTAAAATGCCGTTATATACTTTTTGAGTTGAGGAAAAAATGCAGCCATTTTTCTATTTAATTTTATTATTACTACATAAGGCCAATACTAATTTTAATAACTCGATGACTATAAAAGCTACAAAAATATTGCTAATACACGTCGATAGAGCTTTTTCTTCTGATCATGATGGCATCAAAATGTCAAAAACGACTAGATGTTGGTTAACGGCATTTAAGCTTGAGGGCGGCAGCATTATGTACTGTGACTGACTTATCCGAAATAAAAAAAACATCGTAATTCGAACGTTATTTAATTTAAAAATAGAATTTTACTATAATTACAAATAGGAACTTACGACCTATAATACTTATGCACTGGATCGCGCTACTAAACACTGTCGTGCCTTAATTAAGTACATTAACTAAATAACTATTAAAGACATAAGTGGAAGAAGCGGGTGACATTTTAAAAACTGCTGGATTTTTAATCAGGGCCGGAAAAATGGTTTGAAATTAAAATAATGTTAATTTGATGTATAGCTAGAACATAGACAAGCTAGATGATTAAATATTTTATCAAAATTATCAAGATTTATCAAAATTTTATGGAAAAAAAATTAGCATTTACTCGAATGTCGTAAAATGTTAGTTATTTACTTTTTCCACTTACGTCTTCAATTATCATCACATGCATCCCACTGGGATAACTTGACAATGTGTCGGCTACACTGATAACAAACATATTAATTTTATACAAAACAACCATTATATTCTATGAGAGTAGGTAAACTACATTTTAATTGAAATAACAAGCATTAACGTGCCATCTATCGAACAACCTTTGCAATAGTCAATTTCAGTCATCTAGGTACATTTTTACAAAGACCTGTCTGCTTAATTTTACAAGAAAAAAATATATAACATAAACTCTTTGCTTATTTTTTAAACCAATTAAAAAAAACAATATTCAAATTTGGAATGCTAACATTTTACAATTCGCGCTACGAGCTAATTGGAACAAAATGTAATTTATCGGCACACGGCGCGAGATAGTGTATCAAAGTCCGGTTCTCTTAGCGGTTCAAATTGAGATACATTGACACTGTTATAATTCAAAGATTATTTATAACCGACTTATCTCTGCCCGTCTTCGACTATAAATAAATAAGTACATAACAAACAAAGAAATTCCCTTACTATTTACACTAATTGGACAGAAGTTAAATAATCTTAAATTATAAGTAGCTAACATATAACATTTGCTAGAAAGTAACAAAAACATAGTTTTTAAAACCCGTACGGTACCAGAGGCAAGGCATCAAATTGGTCTCCTTCGTCCACGAATTTAGAAGTAGACAATATTTTGCACATGCAAAAATAATAATAATAAAATTCAACTTTAAAATTTCGCTACCTAAACAAAGTTAATTCCACAACTGTCATTCTTCATATCTATGCCCTTCAACAACCAAATGCAATGTCCTATTTATCGCTAAAACAATTTGTGATTAACTTATTTTAATATAAATAATCCTATGCCTCATATTTTGTTTCTGACATACTCCATAACAAGCCTCCTTATGCATATTACCATAATTTTTATTAAACTACAAACAACAATAAAGTCGGTAGGTATATTCAATGGAAACGCGTAAAACGCGTCCCAGTCAATCATGCAGGATGACCGACATGAAATACTCTGACGTAATCCACGTCATGGTGCATGATCGTCTAGATAGCGCGTAACGAACGCTTTTATTAAAATTGTCATCGCTAATAACCATTCAAACGAAATTATAAAACATGATTTTACAGGACGTCAACATTATCGTCCCCAAATGACATATCCATGCTAAATTCTTAAACAACTTATCGAACTTCCCTAACGTTATTAGCGCCGTTATTAGCATTAACAAAACTATTTAAAACAATGTTATGTTCGAAAGCAAAATTTAGTGCTTTCAGTTCATATCTACACGAAGTAGCTTCATATGGATAACACTTATTATTTTTTCAAGTCCAATCACATGCACCCACAAGATTCGACCACCATATTCGGTAACGTCTTCTGCGTGACGGTATTATTCGTGATGTACAGTAGTTGTAGTGAACTAAACGTGGTGGGTGCACAGCAAGGCTTAAACTCTCCCCGCCGCTCTTCTGACACCGAGTAAAAATATTTCTGTTGACAAAAGAACACGTTAAATTCTGCTTTTCGACTACCCACGCGTAGGATTACAATATCTCGGGATTTAGCCTGGGATGGCGGCCGGCCTTGGCAAATCTCAGGCTTTTTAGATTGAAAACAAAATGCAGTACATTTTAAAGATTGAAGGTCTTCAAAAGATCAAGGTAAAGAAACTGTGTTTCGAATGGCTTGTTAAAAAAACTGCAAAAAAACTTAGGATTTTTTATGAAAATCAGGTCTATTCTCCGGACTTTAGATTACAAAGCATAATTTACAGTAAAAATTTTATCCAATGAGGTGTTACTAGGTTGATAACTCCTCATTGGATAACAACTTTCAATCTCTATTTCTGAGCTACTGATTCAAAATAAATACGTGTTAAAGCATTTTTAAAATTCTACCCCTAAAAGGGTGAAAAGGGGGTTAAAGCTTCTATAAATTTTTCTACGCAAGTTCGTCATTTCTTAAGTTACAGACCTAAAACTTTGTTTCTAATCTGCTCATTCAAAATAAATGAATACCTGTTTAAGCGTTTTATGAAATTTTGTTTCCAGAAGGCTAAATAGGGGTTGAAAATTTGTATGAAAATACTTCTTAATGCGATCGAAGCCTCGGAAAACAGCTAGTTATTGTATAATGGGGAAAATTGAAAGAAACTCGCGCTATCAAGATGAATCTAACGACACCCCTATATACATAAGGGGGAAATTGAAAGAGAGCCAGTCGACGGACCTACGTCATTTGGTCGGAATATGTCAATTCCATGTAAGTTAAGATCTGTCGGCTGAGTTTGACATAAAGCGACCAAATTACTTCTTTGATCCTCGATCTGTATCTCTTTCAACTTCTCTGATTGTACATCGAAGTGTGCATACTAATTACTAGGTATGAGACGTAAGTCGCACACTTTTTGTATGGGTTGTCAGACGCGTCTGACGTCAGTCGCGGACGTTTTAGTATAGGCTGTCAGTCGCGTCCGATCAGTTCGTTTTCAGGCTTTATTGTTCGTTTTTACTTTGGTAGATAAATTGTTATATTGTAACATGGCGTGTCTACGACATTCAAATTAAAAGTTGCCTTTTACATATAAAATACCATAATTAATGCAGTATGAAGGAAATCAATTTACTAACAAGTAACAATGCAGTATGCGTGTATGCTTATAAGATATTGCTTTATCAACATATTGTGTGCACTCGCGTGAAGATTGTGGAAGCAATAAAGTACATTTACTAACCACATGAAGTTGCAGTTATATTTTTCTAAAGTAGTTCCAAAACTTCATTTTTACTATGTTGCTGCAGCCTAAACGATTTGGCGGAATGTACAATCACGGAAGCTAAAACAGAGCCAGATTGCGGATCTTAGTTTTTTGGTCGTTTTATGTCGACAGATGTCCAAGTTAGTGACATGGAATTGACGTATACCGACCAAATGGTGTCGTTAGATTCATCTTGATAGCGCGATTCACACTGGGTACTTTAAAAAATCAAAATGGCGGATTTCGAAGTTTAAATTGAGATATTGCAGTATTTTTTCCCGACCAAACTCAACGGACCTAGGTCAACTAGGGTATCAAACTAGGGTATTAAAATACCATTATTCATTAGTTGCTGTTTTAATTCCAAGATATAAAAAATGGAAAAATCTTTATGCAGTCGGGTTTCTGTTTTAGCTTTGAACATATAACCAATAGAAAAGTAATGTAAGCCATCCGTGTCCGAAACTTATCAGTGTTTTGGCACTGATAAATTAACCACCAACCAACTAACGCTCGCACTAAAACTACACCAATAATGTACCTGTGTACGTACTCTGATACTTCCGACTCAATCAGAGTGCAGTTGGCTTCGGGTGAATTTTTTTTTTTCGAACAAAACTCATAACATTTCCGCTCTTTTCATTCTATGCTTGATGTGCCCAACATATAAATACTCAAGCCCAACGCAGGCCCAATGAAGAACGCACATCTGTCAGAAGTCAAAACTAAACGAGTCGTAGTCCTTTGACTTTAATTGTGAACGATATGGACGAATCGGACGATTGTTCGACAGGCAAGTGTTCTAGGTTCCTAACAATTCATACATCGAATTCTAAAATTCGTTTCGTTCGCCGCGTTCAGCTCGTTTCTGATAGATATGCACCACAAGTCGGTAGCATATTATATTGTAAAAGTATTTTAACATCAATTTTCAAGCATTCCGCTCTTTTGATTCTATCCTCGATGGCTCTCAGCAACATTGCTTAGTGGCTTTTTAGATCCCTTGGAAGGAATGAAAATGAAATGAAATGAAAATATACTTTCAAACATTAAAAATAATAATAATATTTAAGCAAGAAAGTACACAAAGGCGGTCTTATTACTAAGCAGCAATTTCCTACCAGACAATTTTTGGAAGAGAGGACATTAGAAAATAATTAGGTATGTTATATAACTTACCCTAATAATACTATGGTGATAGCTATCTGCCTGCGCGACTGCGGCGATGGGCAGGCAGGTGCCCTTACAGAAGTACGCGTGGTACCCCGCTGGCCGGATGATCCAGTCGTCCCACCCCAGCTCCTGAATTTAATCATCATGTTATTTATACCAAATCATCGATCAACATCTAGTGAAATGAGGCCCAAGTGCGAATAGGACTCGCGCACGAAGGGTTCCGTGCCAGTAGAGAGCATAAAGTTGGGATAACGTGCGTCTGCTAAAGTGAAACTTTTTCAATTTTTTTAATTTTTTTTCAAAATTATCAACTTTTATGTTTATAACTGTTATAGCAACAACAGAATTACATAATGTCCAAAAATTGGAAACTGATGTGTTTTGGAGTCTAACAATGTTTTGACAACAGTCATTTTCCTTTAGTAGCAACTGAAAATTTTCTTGATAACATACAAATAAAAATCACCCAAAAATATATTTTTCCACCAAATTAGTCTAATCTTTATTGAAATAAATTTCCTTACAGTTTATTTGACGCTATAAAACACGTTTTTAAAGGAGGTATTGATATAAATAATAATAGCCTAATTCTTTAAGGAAAGCGCCAACCTTAAATACTTTCAAAAGACGACTCAAAGAAATCTACCTGACTGACATCTATCAACAATCTGCATAAAAAATACTTTAATTTACTTTGTACGTCCACCCTAATTGTCTCTTTTTCGTGTAATGCTCTTTTATACATTTTGATGGTTGCCTGAAAGACATCGCTTTTAACGATAAAACCGCCAGATTTGTACTTTTATACAACTGATGTAGTGAATGTTATAACTATGTATATTTGTGGTGCACAAAAAAGATTATTATTATTATAATTAGACATTTGGATCCTTTGGGGGAGACCCTTGCCCAGCAATATAGTCCAAGCACTCCAAGCTCTCTTCTCGGTCTAATTAGACATTATGGACTATCAAAATAATGGGTACGATACCTTGAAATTAACATATAACCGCTCCCGACAGCACTCGCTAGTTGTGGCGCCACACTCTAGCGTGCGGCTGCGGCGCCGCTTGCCTGCGTACTTCGTGTACAACACCAGGAACGGACGGTGCTTCTCGTGGAACGAAAGCGGGGAACGGCGGCTCTGTTGACAACACTTGATGTTAAAATACTTTTGCAATATAAAATGCTACCGGCTTGTGGTGCACATCTATCAGAAACGAGCAGAATGTCAAATTTTAAGCTACAGACACAAGAGAGGAGAGACATAAATATTAGGTAGCGCACGCGATCACTTTTCCCCGTAAGGAAAAAATTCCGCATTCAAAACATCCTGGTGTCCGAATGCCGAAAACGAATTCGAAAACTTTAAGGAAGACATTACAAACGTGTTATTTAAATCGCTTTCTGGTATAGTTTTAATCACGCTGCCTTATTTGTTATCACAAGATATTTAACGAAAGTACTACCGGAAATCCTAGACATTTTTGTCCGATCTAGCAAGCATATTTAAAAAAGCAATTCATACCTTCCTTTACCACGGTAGCACGGTAGGTACCAAACACAAAAGCAATTCTTTCTGCAAACACGGCTATCATACATTTTATTGTGTTTTCATGACCAATAAAATATACTAATAATGTATATATATTTCATCGAACTTAGACATGACGAGGTGGCCGAGTGGTTAAGGCGTTGGACTGCTAATCCAATGTGCTCTGCACGCGTGGGTTCGAATCCCATCCTCGTCGGTGCGTTTTTGTTGGACTATGCTAGTAATTACTGCTACTATAACTCTTACGCCTTAACTTGACACCTGGCTCGTTTAACGTTGACGACAAAAAAAGCATATCATTTTTTATCATTTAGTAATTAATTTTAATTATTAAAAAATAATGAAAATTATGCATATATTGACTTGAAAAAATATTTTAATCAATTAAATGTGTTTTTAAAAATGAGCTGTATGCTCATATTTGGTATGTACCATCCAGGGGTAGCAGGAGGGGGTTGACGTTTCAGCCAGGTGTCTAGGTAACTCGTAAGCTAGCACTTGTAAACGGCCTGAGGAGGCGTTGCGTATATAACTAAAATGGGACCCCAACATATATGAATTTAAAATATTTAAATAATCACGCGGGAATAAGCTAGTTATTATATAAAATCCTTTGTCCTGAACTATATTAATTTAGGAATCAACGTACAGCCTAAACCACTGATCGTAGAAACATGAAAGTTTGGGGAAGTGTTCTCCGTATGACCAAGGTAACTAATAAGAAGGGATTTTTTGAAATTTGTCTCCTAAGAGTGTAAAAGGGATGTTTAAGTTAGAATGGGGGAACGCGATTCCCTGGTCCGATCTGATCCAAATTAACCAAAAAATTCATGGAAGAATTAATTCATAGTTCTTAGAATATCCAAACTAATATTATAATTGAGAAACTTTGTCTGTCTGTCTGTTACCTCGCACGTCTAAACCCTTAAACCGATTTTGCTGAAATTTGGTATGGGTACACTTTGAGTCCATGGGAAGGACATAGGGTTCATTTTATCCCCGGAAAAATGTACGGCTCCCGCGCGATATACGACTTTTGGCGCAACGGAGTTACGGGCATCATCCAGTTTTTCATAAAGATCTAAGGAGCACTTGACCAAAGTGCCTACTGCAACAGCGCTACCTGTTACCAATCTCGCCAGCAGACTTACAAAAATAACCTTTCAAATCTGAGAGCGGTATTTACCTGGCAAGTCCTACAAGCCACGTGCAGCGTGTGCAGCCGCTCTCTACCCTCAAGCCAGACTCGCACGGCCCAAGCCAGCTCCACTCGCACCCAGCCCTCGCCGATGTCCGTCTCCCGAATGGCGATGGGCCTGGTCTTCTTGAACTGCTGTTGGCTGTCCCAGTGAGCCGCCTCCGAGATCACGAACGTCTGGTTGTATTTGTCCAATGGGTCTGGCTCCTGAAAACATTTTGGCAGTCGTAGAGACCGAACTGAAGTTGGAGAATTAAGACCATCAAATCCCTTTAGGTGACACTGATCTTATGGTGGTATAATGATCGAAAACAGTAATTTAGTCCCTTTGTCACTGTTATTTATTATAATTTAGTTTTAATTAAGTCTATTATTATATTTATTATAATTAAGTCTAAAATACGCCCACGTGTAAAATTTATGAGATTTGACAACATATCGCTGACGCTGAAATATTCAGCATTACATCGTGTCAAACATCATACGTTTTTGACATCTAACTTAACTTTCGAACACGCAATTTGACTTAGATCCCGTTCCTCAGGTCTGCATTATGGTGAAAACAATTGAAGACATTAGTGGAACAAATCAACATTTTAAAAACACCCGGATTTTTGCGTCAATGTACGCTTTTGGACCCGAAACATTATTTGAAATTAAAATGATGTAGATTTGATGTGTATATGTAATGGGAAAATTGTGTATACTCGAAGGTTGCAAAAATGTTAGTTATCCGCTTCTTCCACTTATGTCTTCAATTCTATCGGAGCCGATAGATAGAACAGAAGAAAGAAAAAAAACGCGGCAAAGCAACTTTAGGATTCGATATATGAAATGGGACGTCGCACACTTGCCCGCGCGAAATCGTCCGAATCGTTCGCTTTACCTTATAGAACCACAGCTCGACGACGGTGACTTCCTCGGGCTCCACGTCTGGGGGCAACTCAAACTGCAGACAGGCGAACGGATACCGCCCTGACGTCAGACACTCTCCTGCAACAACAACACAATCAGACTCCATACTAGCTGTGCACCGCGGCGCTAACCGCCACTTAGTCGATTGAAAAGTGCCCTATGTTTTGATCCAGTATACCAGCTAGCTCCATGCTAAATTTCATCAAAAACGGTCCAGCCGTTTAAGCGTGAAGATGTAGCATAAATTGTTAGTACGAAGGTTTAGAATCCAGTATACATATACAGGCATTCATACTGCTTCCATACCAATATTGTAAGTATGAAAGTCTGTTTTTCTGTTACCTCCTCACGCCCAAATCGATGAAGCGATTTTGCTTAAAGGTACGGTTGCACTTTGAATCTCGGAGAAGAACATATTATGTATATACTTTTTGTACCGGAAACATAATCCAGTAGGTTTATATAATTGACAAACCCACGTCGCTTTTTAAATAACTGGTTTTTCCCATACATAATATTATTATTACTGGATGTCGCCCTGTGGTTGAAATTCGACCATAATATTTTAATCCATCGTGTAAAGGAGCTATAAAAAATAAAATCTCGTTACCAGGCCGTTAAAATTATTAAAAAAAATGATTATCGTGTCATGTCAAAATATTTTGACATGACATGTGTGCGTGTTGTAGTGCGATCAAATGCTAAAATATTATTACTTTTTTGATTACACCTTGTATAATTGTATACTTCATTTGTCGGTAGAAAAATTCATAAATCATTTTGTGGTGCGCTTTCTGGTTTGAAAAAGTTTAGTATTGGCGACAAATTTTCTAAAAGATAAAGTAGAAGTTGGTAACCGCGAAAAAATTACCAAACATTTTTTTCTTAGTAAAAAACTTATTTTTATTCTAGGTGTCGGTAGAAAAATTCATAAATCATTTTGTGGTGCGCTTTCTGGTTTGAAAAAGTTTAGTATTGGCAACAAATTTTCTAAAAGATAAAGTAGAAGTTGGTAACCGCGAAAAAATTACCAAACATTTTTTTCCTAGTAAAAAACTTCTTTTTATTCTAGGTGCGTATGTTTGGGTAGCTTTGTTTGTTTGTGCGTAGTAAACGTCCACCATCGGGCACTATCAGTGGGGTCACTCCTTGGTCTAATTAGTAGGGTCACACACTTAATTGACCATTTTATCAACTATTTGGAAATCGACCAACGTACTTTATTGAATCACGATCATAATAATTGTGGCCCGAAAAATTGTGTTGTGTGTTATATTAATAATAATATGATGACCGGTAGCTTAAAAGCATATTCGATCCAAACAAACAGAAAATAATAAATAGTGCATAATTGTAATTAGAGTTTTTTTTAATATATTAGATATTATTATGTCGTATACTGTAACGAATTAAAAAACGTCTAGAAAATGATTTGAACGCGCGACGCTCGGTGCTCGTAGCACTGCTACGACGCTCGCCGTAGCACAGCTACGAACATTAATGATGAACGCACAATATTATAAATCCGAACCGAAGGAATCGAAGTCATTTCCTCTTTGAATTTGACAGCGACCGATTCTGACAAATCGAACGATTCAGAACGGACAAGTGTGCGAAGTTCTATGACATTTCATATAACGAATTCTAAAAATCGTTTCCTTCAAGCGTACGGCTCGTTCGGTTCAGATGGTGTAATTTCACCATAAAACTCCCGCACTGTGGTCCCAATTTCAAAGCTCCACACTCATGGAACTCGATTGTTAAAAATCGTCTATTTTTTGACGTGAAAGTGTCATTTTTGAATAAAATGAACTTAAATGATTTCGGTCTTGGAAAAATTACATTTACGTAAATTATGGGTGAACGGAGTAGAAATGTAGCATGTTGGATGCGTCTCATGAAGGACAATAATCCCTGTGAATCTCAAGCCATCAGTTGCTATTAGTCCGAAATTAAATGAGTTTGTATGTTTTGTTTCAAACAAAAAAAATAATTGCTCAATGATTAAAAAATAATTGGGCGTATACAGTCGTCGTGGTAGGTCGAGTCTTTTCTGCTTTACTACGTCCATTTATTGTCTTTGAATGCTTCGTCAGAGCACGTGAAAAAAGGACAAACGAACACGCTTTTTCATTCTAATGTTTATTTAGATACACTCTCACTCACGTGAAGTCACGTGGATTATTAATTAAGAGTGTTGCGAAAACAATGCTTTAACATATCAACAAGTAAACAATAATATGTTAATAGCACAGTTTATTATTTCTTAAGATAATATTGTGAATTCCTCTGAACCAACGCTATAACAACATCTGTGAATTACACGTGATCGGAAAATTAACTTTACCTAATATGCATGTCTACATAATTATTAATACATGTGTTATTATTATGAAGCAAGAAAATCCTGGGGGGTTAGCCCAGACCTAAACGTATTCGCTTCTTTGTAGAATCGTCAAACAGAATATATGGAAATACCATAAGCGTTTGTTACGCCTTATGTAATTTCCATACGTTTTGTTTGGCGATTCTACCAAGAAGCGAAAACGATTAGGTCTAGGCTAAACCCCCAGGATAATGACTGCTTTTTATCGTACTTCTATTAAAACCGAACGAATCGAAGTCATTTTCTCTTGACTTTGACAGCGAACGATTCGGCGCGATGCGCGGGCAAGTTTGTGAGGCTCCATCATCCATTACATTTAATGTACCAAATTCTAAAATTCGTTTCCTACGCCGCGTTCGGCTTCTTCTGCTCGTTGACGTGAGTTTACCATTATTGTACTTTTTGTTCGTTGTCCGTACGATTTCATCAAATTCCAGGCAATAAATTATACCTACTCCCAGGCAATAATAATTCCGGGGTGAACAGTTCGATATTAGATGTTATCTCGAGTATGCGACCTTTTTTCTTTTCAATGGAACTTATCTGGCGCCCATTCGGTCGAACACGCGAGAGGCGCGTGCTCGCTGTAATCTCAAATAAATGCCGAACGTGATGACGAACACTCCGTGATTCCGCTGAATACATTTTGTATGTAAACATTGAAGTTGTTATAAAAATTAAGGAAATGAGAGAGAAATCTTCTCAAAATTGAGTAACAAACATCTCAATTTTCATAAAGTAAGTGTCGGAATCTTTCATTCGAATTATTTTTTTTTTTTCATTTTATGATTATCTGTAAACTTCAGACTTATAATCTTACACAGATTGAGTCATTATAGGTTTAAATTAAATTTGTTTGAAATTAAAAATTACGTTTTACGTTCTTTTTTAAATCTGGATTTTTTAAAATCTGATTTAATAATTAGGCGCAATGCACACCTAGGAAAGCCACTGACAACACCAACATTTAACACGCCTAGGTGCATGTCGCCGACATTTTATTTACATAGGCCGCTGGCTTGTGCCGCGACGTGTGTAGACTGTGTTGGTAGCGTTTATCCCGAATTCCGTCGACAGAAAAAAAAGTTTTTCAATGTTCCTGGGTCTTAGATGTGTATTAAATACATGTATCATATAGTAAAAATCTTAAATATGTGTATTATTTAAAGTAAGTATTAAATATATTTCCGTTGTCTGGTACCTGTAACACAAGTCCTTCTGGTACTTGTAACACAAGTCCTTCTGGTACTTAGCACGGGGCCAGACGGACGTGGTGTGAACCGTCCATAGATATCATTATTATTATTATCATTATTATTATAACTTGAAACATACCAGAGGCTAAGTCACAGTTTTCCAACAGACGTCACTTAGTTATGACCTGCTCGGACTTCGCGTGGATAACGTATGTCGGGGCGCCAAATAATAAGAGCGCGGACAAGAGACTGTAATATGGAATATACAATACATCATTTTTAATTCTTTGTTTAAATAATTCTATCGTTATTAAAAAACTATGTAGTTAAGTTAGTTCTTTGAGAAAATGGAAAGTAACAAAACCTTTAAAGTAGCCAGTTAGAAAGATAGATCCGATATAGACTGTGACGTCGAAGTGCATTTAATCGTTTAAATATATTGCTCATTTCTCAACAAAAATCAGAGGTTTTTATCATTTTGTACATCTGTAAGTCTACTCTCATAATAATTTGCATTAAACACGTGTTGTGTGTACATTAAAATAATTTTTTATTATACGCATATTCTCATTAATCATCGTACTCAGGTAATATTTGAACTTTAAGCCGACTGACGTATCCTGGTAGGAGAGTGATAAGGTTGATTAGCCGCGCTGATAACAGAGTAGTGTTGGTCAAAGGGCGGGCGAGTGCCGTCTGACTCAGTGGTGGCTACGTCAGGAGCGGGTTCGAATCCGGACCTAAGGCCGTTTGTCCTCCGCACGCCGCCACCGCCAACGAGATTACTTCGCCTTGATTAAGTGCCACCGTGTAACGCTAGCAGCGACGACATGGTATCTAGCCTAATGTCGATAGAAAATAAACATATAGCCTAGTATGTACGAGTATATTAGTTTGTTAGGAGAATTAGGGAAGTTTGGCCACAGCAAAACTCATTTACTGAACGAAACACAGCACCACGCCGTTTCACGCCAGTTTTCAGTGGGGCCTTGGTATCACACCAGTCGATTTAGCCTATTTGTGCCAGAGCATAGCCCTCCCACAGCGAAAATCGTGCTAGAACCGTACTTTTTTCCGGCATAAAAAGTATCCTGTAACCTTTCCCGGGACTAACAGTAAACCGTACAAAGTTACAGCAAAATAATTTCTGAGGTTTGGTCGTGAAGCGGTAACAGTCGGACAGACGGACATACTTTCGAATTGCAATATTTGCGCCAAATCGTTTATCACGCAGGAACCGTCCATCTTTCCGGGATAAAAAGTATCCTTTTTCCCCAGGACTCAATGTATTTCCATACTAAATTCCAGCAAAATCAGTCCAGTGATTTGGGCGTGAAGAGACAGATAGACACACTTCCGTATTTATAATATAAATTTGAACATCTGTAAGACCTTTTATTGATTTTAGGCCTAAGACTGCTTTATATTAAAGTAGCTTTTGTCCACGGCTTCACTCTCGTGGAATTTGAAAATTTACAAAAAAAAAAAAAATTGGAAACATGATATTTTCCAAGATCAAAGAATCCTATGTTACTCTTTATACTTTCAATGATATTTATGCAAAAAATCAAGTCGACAGGTTGCTTTGTTAGAAGGACAAACGAACAAAAACACTCTTTCCCATGTAGTATGACCCATATAGTATAACTAATATTGACTGGTCAATAATTTATTACATTATTTATAACAATTTCAATATTATCAGAGCAATTTTTCGCTTAATATATGTGACAGTGCACTTACTAAGAGGTTACTACGTCTTATGCCTATCCGAAACAAATACTGATAATAATGTTATAAACAAGATATTTTTTTTCTGTTATAAGTGTGAATAATAAGAATTATATTAGAAAAAAGACATCATCTCCCTTTCCTCTTCGAAAAAGAACGACTTGGAAATAATGTGTGAATATAAGTCTTGTGTAATAGAAAAAAAGTATATTTTGTTAAAAGAACACAAATCAAATTGAATATTCATGAAAATCAGATGCATAATTGTGATTTTTTTTTAATTATTAAAAATATTATATTTTATGTATAAAAAAATAAAATATCAGTTCGTTCGTGGTTTTGTAAAAAATATTAATTAAAATCAATATTTTTAACTTGTTAATATTAATATATTGTGTTACATAGTTAATATATTGTGATATCAAAGACCTCCTGAGAGTTCACTGTAAAGTTATACATTTTTTTATGATATTCAGGAGGTAAACGAGACGTGTTACCTAATGGAAAGCAACTGCCGTCGCCCATGGACACTCGTAGGAGTCAACACCCCAGGAGTTGAAAGTGCGTTGCCGGCATTTAATGAGGAAATAGAAGAATTGGGATAGGAAAGAGGATTAGGGAAGTTGGGCCACCGGTAAACTCTAAACTGGACAAAACATAGCGCAACGCCGTTTCTCGTCAGTTTTCTGGGAGACCGTTGTATCTCTCGGGTCGAATCGGCTCATTTGTGCCGAATCATGGCTCTCCCACTGACTGATCACAGGTCGTAACTCGCCCAAGTATTTATCTGATCGGTAACATTTAGATTACGTAAGAAGATATTTAATTTCTCTATTAATCTCTTAAGGCCAGTTTCACCAGTTCCAGATAGGTGTCGTATAGGCGATCCGCAACTTATCTGACAAATATTTTTCCAAACACTAAGGGTCTGTTTTACCGCTTACGATGAAGTTCCTGTTAGGCTATCCACAACTTTTTTGACAGATTTCGTACAGCATCTGCCAAATGAGGTTGCGGATAGACTATCTGTAAGCGATGAAACAGGTCCTAAACATCATTATGCAATTACTTTTTTAGATAAGTCGCGAATAGCCTATACGGCACTTATCAGGAGGGCGTGAAACCTTCAAGCTTGAATAACAGGTAGTATTTCTTAAGTCTATAACACGGAAGATTTAGAATAGAATTACATAATCAAAATTTTAGCAGACATTGATTATATATTTTTAGCTGCATTAAAACGTGTTGTTTACTACCAAAATGTAGAGTTATGCACATTCTTTCTCGTTGCGATGAGCATACAATTTTACACGTGAGGCTCAATGTCCAATATTGAATTAGGGTGAATAGGTTAATGAGATAAGACACATAAAATAAGAAACAAATAAATCATTTAACTATATAGATAAAAAGAGGGGTTAATTAAAGGTAGGCATAAATTCATTTATACGAGCATACACACAGCGTCGTTGAAGTTCTAACAATTGATTGAATTTTGTTTAGATTACCATACTATTAAGATTTCACAATAAAAAATTGTACAAGTTTTAGTTAGCTGACACGTGTTCCCGATTAACGTTTTCTGATTTTCTGCAAAACAGCATCAAAATGGCGAAATAACCAAAATTTGACTTACGTGCTGTTAGAAATTCAACGATAATAGGTATTTGGGATGTGTGATAGCCACAAAGGAAGACCTTCTGACCGGGCGAGATGTTATGCCCGGCCAGGCCGAAAACCACGTGATCGATTTCAGCTGTCGTATGCCGCGAGACTTCGATAGCGCGATGCAGGATTATGGCGTTAATTGTGGGTATTGGCCACAAGTCTATATTTTATTGGTGAATAAAAGATTTCAAAATTCAAACTTGCAGGTGCCTCAAAAATTGTACCACACCTATTTCATTAATAAATCGGAATACAATCCACACCAATATGTTTAATATGTATTTGTTTGTCCTTCATACACGCCCTAAAAACCAACCAATCGACAACAATTCGGCACTGACTTAGAAAAGATGGAAAGTAGCATACTCTTCTATTGGTCTTGGAAAAAATCATGATCAATGAAATGTTCGTATTTTTACCCAATTTCTAATTCCACGCGAGCGGCTCAAAAGCTCGCGTGACTTATATTTAAGAAGGTTAATGGTTTTATATATTTATTTAGCGTTGATTAAACTCTAAATAATAATATTATGAGTAAAGTATTATTTCATCGCATATAATATTACATCATAACCCGACGAGATCGTATCTTAAGTCAAGTGCTCCGCTATGTCTGGTTTACAAGTATTAAGCTGATAAGTAGCTAACTAAATTTTAAATTAACTTTAAGGTATTGACTGCATGTAAACACAAAATTTAGTAGTAAGTTAAGTTTTTTAAAATTAGGTTAAAATTTGGTTAACTACTTATCAACTTAATACGTGCAAACCAGACATTAGCGTGCCTAAAGTTAGCATTTATAATCTTGGCTGCCAGCGGCCGCGACGAAAAGTCACATAAAATACAATTTTATGGCGTAAGCAATATGTGTATATGTCGTGGTCATGACGCCGCTGCTTTGTAGTGATGTAGAGCAAAATGAAACCTATAGCTCATATCATAATGCTTGGAAGTTGCAGCTAACATCGGAATGTTAACTTAAGGTACACGTGTCAAACACAGATATAGCGACAATCGGTGATTGTATAATATACTATATAGTGATATACTGACTATCTGTGTGTTCGGTCGCGGAAGCTGCTTAGGGTCAGCGGTCACGTGGTATCTTTCTATGTTAATCTTTAGCACTTTCTACCCAGCTTAGCATAACCACAATAGGAATGCGAAAAAATAGAAACACTAGAAGTGTTCTTTGGAAAAAATATTTTCGCGCGTCCATAGAACAGACCAAAGACAACACAGAATTTAAAAAATATATGTAGTTTTTTTTTAACTTTTTTCTCTTTTTCTATGATCTATGGTCTACTTTAAACTTCAAAGAACGCCACCATTAATATATTAAATAGAAAATTTAATTTTGTTTGACAATCTATCACTTTGAATTACTGTAAACCTAATTAGTGTTAGACCTAAGCAATTGTGTGTGCCAAACTATTTGACATGTGACTTAATATCCATAGTAATATAATATAATTGCCATTGTATTATGCTTTTGTTATTTATTTATTTATTTATTTATTTATTTATTTATTTATTTATTTAACATTTATTGTACACAAGAAACATAATACATTATGAGTTACATAGAAAGACGACACAAAGGAACTGCTTATTTCCGAAGAAATTTCTTA
>JAOTAV010012446.1:0-26404 GCA_026546445.1 Cyclargus thomasi | reverse complement strand
ACAACAAAGCAAAAATTTTGAAAATCGGTTCACAAACGGCGGAGCTATGGTTGAACATACATAAAAAAAAAAATAAATAAAAAAATAAAAAAATATCCACAGCCGAACATATTAACCTCCTCGTTTTTGGAAGTCGGTTAAAAATTATTCATTTCTTAAATTAACAACCCTCCTTCTGACGCAGTCGAGTAATAATACAGGTTACTATAGAATTTTTAAGTTATAATATTATTTGAGTACTGTGAGTGCGTGCAACTTGCTACTTACATTAATATTTTTTTAACCGACTTCAAAAAAAGGAGGAGGTTTCTCAATTCAACCGTACATATGTTTTTTTTTATAAGCTAATTACAAATCTACTTGCTGTTATGTAAAGGTAAAGAGCTAGCTTACTTAGAATGGAACAAACATGATTTGGTAAATATAAGAATGAAGTTGATTGAGATAAATAAAATCGAAAAGTTTTGACAATTCTGGTTCATGTTTGCACTTATTTAAATAAAAAAATATTCAACAACACATAAAAAATGCATATTCCCCACATAGGCATAAAATCGCCTCAAAGTATATTTTTGTAATAAAAAGATATTTTTAAAAATGTTGAGGTTGATGTAAGGTTTAGGCCTGTAGGGTCTGGTCTGCAGCACATAAAGGGTGTAATAGTAGAGGTATATAACAAAGTTTCATCTTGCCTCAAATACTTCAAAAAATTGCTACCAGATCTCGTATTAAGGGCCATTAATCACAGTTGCTTTCCTTATACATACATAACTTACGTACTTCTTCTTCGGTTCGGCTAACTTTGTGAGTATAAATTATCATTTTTTAGATAATTTTTCTAAAATTACAAAATATTAAAAAAAAATAGTTATCCACACCATTATTGTTTGTTAAATTAGCGTCAAGACAGAATATTTTTATTTTCCATATTTTTGGTAAAAGATGGACCGTGCGAGTTTCTTACTCCGCGCCGGTTCTTCTCGCCGGGTTAGTTCCCGGACCGGTGGTAGGCAACGTAGTCTCGACGTGCAGAAAGTGTACTTGTAGTATTTATTTTGAATATTAAATATTTTGATTTTATTTGATTAACGTCTCTCAAAACCAATATACCTAGTGGTTTACTGTATGTGTTAACACATTTTAGGAATATGAAGCAAAATGAGCAGCTGTCGTGTGAGGTGGGTGGGCCGTGCACGCTGGTGCTGACCGATGGCTCCACGTACCAGGGACGCAGCTTCGGGGCCAAGGTGCCGGTAGAAGGCGAAGTAGGTAAGAAATTGTATATTTTTTTATAATTACTTTTTTTTTCATTTGACGCCACGGCATTGATAAAAGTCGAATGCTTTTAAAGAATCCATACTTAATAATATTATAAATGCGTAAGTGTGTGTCTGTCTGTCTGTTACCTCTTCAAGCCGAATCGATTTTGCTGAAATTTCGTATAAACATACTTTCAGTCCCGGGATACCTATGATACTCATAGGATACTCTCTAACCCGGAAAAATGTATAGTTCCTGCGCGATAAACGAATTTTGGTTGATAAAGAACGACGGGACAGTATTAAAAATGTTTTAATTTTTTTCCTTTAAACATATATGTATACAAATTTACGAATTTAATTTTTGCGACATATTTTATTCTTCACCCACTATTATAATTTAATGAAATAATTACTTCATAATTCAAATTTGAAAATAATACTTTTAAGCACAGATACCCGTATCCAGCAATATATTCTTCTCTTCTAAATAAAGGTTGTCGGGTAGAAATTACTGTTTAGTAAGGCCGGCTTTGTGTACTTTCGTATTAAGTAACATTATTTATTGTTAATTTGTCCGTGTATTTGATTGTACACAACAAAGTATATATACAATTCATCCTTTAGCGACATACTATTTATAGCGAACATTCGTTGTTTTTGTTGTGCTCCAGAATACGACTTTTATTTTTCTGGCTGTCTGGATGATGTACGACTCTTATTTGTACAGTTTCTTCATGGGTTTAAGTTTACTTGTAAAGTTTTATACAATTTTCTATTTTCGTGGGAATCACAATTGAGACTTGATATATAGATAACACTAGAAGTATGTCACAAACTTTTTAAATTCGACTGTAGACAGCATTGTATCAGAATGTTGTACAAAACACCGACTGATAAGATAATATGTTTGACCGCACGTGGAGTTCGTTCACCGCATTGGGTCACTGTACCACCAAACTGAGACCTATTCATTAAACTCATAAATTATGTGAAAAGTATTTTATACCTACTGTATTAGATTATAAGAAACAACTGATAATAATTAAATCATTGAATAAATAATTTTCTTGTATTAAATATTATTAACTTTTTGTAACATCACAGAAATTAATTTGCTGACAATGGAGGATATCCAATATTTGGTAGGGTTATGTGAAGCTTATTCTATACACAATACATATGTCAAACTTCGATTAAAAAGTTTTGAACCCATTGGTTCCAAGGGGTACATATGAATTTTTAGTTTTTTTTTGATCCAGTCATTGGACCCACTTTTATGGCCTATTGTTTTTTGGCGAAAGAAATTGAAGTAGGGTTAGCACAAAAACAGTCAAATATAACCATTTTGTTTTGTACACTTAAAAACTTAGAACACTTTGTTTTACATTCATAATTACTATAAAATCTTTATCTCAAAACCATTAATTTACATACTGCGCATACATTCAATCTATTTTTCATCGTCATATTTGTGAAAGTGTCTATCTGTCTGTCTATTACTGGTTTACGCTCGAATCGCTAAACTGATTTTGCTGAAATTTGGTATGAAAGATACTATTTATTCCGAAAAAATGTACGGTTCCCGCGTGATAAACAAGTTTTGGCGCAACAGAGTAATCATCTAGTATGAGCAATTTGTAATAATTTTTTAAAAAGGAAGAAAGGGGAAAATTTTCCATGTCTTATATTATGCGTTGATGCAAGCAAAGTCGCGGGCAACAGTCATCATATGATCATAGCAAATCATCCGTGATCTAGTGTTACGTATTTCGGCTCTTGACTTAGGCGGGGGTTGTGGTTTCGATTCCCCCTTTGGAATCATGTTATTTCCTAGTTTGGTTTAGACATTGCAGGTTGATCACCCGATTGTCTGACAAGTAAGATGATCCATGCATCATATGGGCATGTAAAAGTCAGTCCTGCCCCTGATTTCTAGCCAGTTGTGTCGGTCATCCGTTCCACTGGTTTATGAGAGTAAAGAGAGATTGTCCTTTTCGACGGCGCGCGCACTTGGGCACTATAAAAAATATTCCTGCGTTACTGGCATGGGGGTTATTATAATTATTATTTTAATATTTGCCTTAAGTTTAAATTTATTTTGAGCCTTGACAGATCTCAATATATATTTTCATTCACTATTTGCTAGCCCTACTGACTTAAGCCTGAAAGTCATAAAAATATATTGCATGGATCCAATGACTATATGAAATTTGATTAAAATTTTATATATAGCCTTCGGACCCAATGGGTCCAAAACTTATGGTTCTAAAGTCTCAACTATTGAAACTTATTACAAATCATTGTTTCGGCCCTCGGATGGTATATAAAAACCGGAAATCGTATAATTATACACGGTACCACTCAACTGTTTTTATTTTCATTTAATAATATTATATATACATAGAGACTAGTTGTTGTTATATATACATAAAGACTACCAGGAAGCAGTTTTAATTAAAAACCTTGAATTTATGTTGTTTCTCAACGAAATTTCTGAATGTATTTTGAACTCGATTACAAAACAACCAGGTTTATTTTTTCAGTAATTCGTAAAAATAAACGATAAAGGGCAAGATTAATATACAATTGAAATCAGAAGTATCTAAGAACGGTAAAAGTGGCGACAGTGTTGAGTGCTAGCGACGTCTATTAGTTGAATCCAAAACTTTTACAACTTTACTGTTTAACCGAAGCAGTAAACTAGAACAGAAATCAGTCAGAATAATAATGTCTAAAATTGCGTATTTCAGTATTTCAAACTGGTATGGTCGGGTACCCAGAGTCTCTGACGGATCCGTCGTATCACGCCCAGCTGCTGGTGCTAACGTATCCGCTGATCGGCAACTATGGGGTGCCTGACGAAAACGATCAGGACGAATACGGCCTACCACGGTAATATCCTTACAAATACATATTAAACTAAATATATATAATAATATGCCTGTCCATTTGTTGACGTGTTAAGCATAATTTTTTACCTGATGGAAAGCAACTGCCGTCGCCATGGACACTCGCGACATCCGAAGAGTCGCAAGTGCGTTGCCGGCCTTTATGAGGGAATAGGGTTAGGGGATTACGGAAGTTGGGCCAACGCTAAACTCACTCACTGAACGAAACACAGCACGACGCCGTTTCACGCCAAGTTTCTGTGAGGCCGTGGTATCACTCCGGTCGAGCCGGCCCATTCGTGCTGAAGCATGGCTCTCAGCTTAAGCCGTCTTCAGCCGCTAAACCAATTAAGTTATAATTAAATATGATGGATGAAAGGTTCTTTATGTGGTATTTGAAGACTCTAAAAAAGGACAAAGGTTTTTTTAATGTCACTTAAAAATACGACCTACTTTCAAAATGAAAATTACTTTTACTACAATAGTTTTTTCAATTATAAAAAAATTAAATATATTTCAGGTGGTTTGAATCGAATCGCATTTGGGCTAGCGCTCTTATAGTGGGTCAAGTAAGCACCCACGCGAGTCACTGGCGTGCCATACAGTCATTGGGGAACTGGCTAGAATCCAAGGGAATACCTGGGCTTTGTGACATAGACACGAGAGCCCTAACGTTTCGACTACGTGAAGGAGTCACTTTGGGCAGAATTATTCAAGGCGTGCCACCGTTTGGACCCTTACCACCTCTACAAGATCCCAACAACCGTAATTTAGTTGCAGAAGTCTCAACTAAGGTATGTATGTAATTGTGATGTAAGAACTAGATTTTCTACATATTTTACAGTGAAACATTTGAATCGACTTCGACTTTTATACTATTTAATGGATTTGACTAAAATCAGAAAAATATATATGATTTTATCGCATACCTACAAAAATAAATTAAATTGTATGTAACGAATAAAATTGTCTCACGTGCCAGCAAGCGAAATCTTTATATTATTATTTTCTTTCAGGAACCACGCGTTTTTAATCCAAAAGGAGATATCAACATTGTAGCAGTTGATTGTGGTTTGAAATATAACCAAATAAGATGTCTTGCTAAACGTAATGCTAAAGTGACATTAGTTCCATGGGACCATAAATTAGACCCAAATAGTTATGATGGTTTGTTCATAAGCAACGGTCCTGGTGATCCAGAAATGTGTAAAAAAGTGGTAGAAAATTTAAAAGCTATAGTAAATAATAGCAAGACAGTGAAACCTATTTTTGGAATCTGTCTTGGTCACCAGCTATTAGCTACTGCTGTTGGATGCAAAACTTATAAAACGAAGTAAGTACCTATCTACAACATGTTATTAACTTTATAATACGTTCAACTCCTAATTACCGCTTTTGTCGTTTTTTAAAACGACCATAGATAATAGAGAATAACAAAACCCAAAAAATATGAAATATATATTTTATAATTCTGTATCATTTACAATCTGTTCGAAGCATGCCCTGATTTTTTCCACAAAAACGCTTTCACTGCTAACCAAATCTATAAAAAATTTCAGGTACGGAAACCGTGGTCATAATTTGCCATGCACACATAAAGAAACCTCAAGATGTTTTATGACTTCACAAAATCATGGTTTTGCAGTTGATGTTAATACACTGCCAAACAATTGGGATATACTGTTTACAAATGAAAACGATAAAACAAATGAAGGCATAATTCATCATACTCTTCCTTACTTTAGCGTACAGTTTCATCCTGAACATACTGCGGGACCAACTGACCTTGAATGTCTTTTTGATATTTTTATAGAAAGCGTTAAAGCTTTTAAAAGTAATCAGAGCTATATAGTTAATGACATGATCACAAAAAAACTACAATTCATCCCAACTATTCACGATCGTCCAAAAAAAGTTTTAATTCTTGGTTCCGGTGGACTTTCAATTGGGCAGGCCGGTGAATTCGATTACTCTGGATCTCAGGGTGTGAAAGCCTTGCAAGAAGAAAAAATTCAAACAGTTTTAATAAACCCAAATATAGCGACAGTTCAAACTTCCAAAGGCTTGGCAGATAAAGTGTATTTTTTGCCAATTACACCTGAATACGTAGAGCAAGTTATTAAAGCTGAAAGACCGACCGGCGTTTTACTCACATTCGGTGGTCAAACTGCCTTGAACTGTGGTGTTGAACTAGAAAAGTCCAAAGTATTTGAAAAATACAATGTAGGTGTATTAGGGACACCAATCAAGTCAATAGTAGATACCGAAGACCGAAAGATTTTTGCAGAAAAAATTAACGCTATTGGTGAAAAGGTTGCTCCCAGTGCAGCTGTCTCTTCAGTTGAAGAAGCACTAGCAGCAGCATTACAAATTGGGTACCCAGTAATGGCACGGTCCGCATTTTCTCTTGGAGGACTAGGATCTGGATTTGCCAATAATGAAGAAGAGCTTAGAACACTTGCCCATCAAGCACTTTCACACTCAGAACAGCTTATCATTGATAAATCTCTAAAAGGCTGGAAAGAAGTTGAATATGAGGTAGTAAGAGATGCATATGACAATTGCATTACCGTCTGTAATATGGAAAATGTAGATCCGTTAGGTATTCACACAGGAGAATCTATTGTAGTAGCGCCTAGTCAAACATTATCAAATAAGGATTATTATATGCTTCGAAGTACAGCACTAAAAGTTATAAGGCATTTTGGTATAGTAGGTGAATGTAATATACAGTATGCCCTAAACCCAAACTCTGAAGAATTTTATATAATTGAAGTGAATGCTAGATTATCTAGAAGTTCTGCTTTAGCTAGCAAGGCAACTGGATATCCCCTCGCATATGTAGCCGCAAAATTGGCTTTAGGAGTTTCGTTACCTTCTATAAAAAATTCAGTGACTGGCGTTACCACGGCTTGCTTTGAGCCAAGTTTAGATTATTGTGTTGTAAAGATTCCAAGATGGGATTTAGCTAAATTTAATAGAGTAAGCACAAAGATTGGAAGTTCAATGAAAAGTGTTGGAGAAGTTATGGCCATTGGAAGAAATTTCGAAGAAGCATTCCAAAAAGCTTTAAGGATGGTAGACGAAAATGTTAATGGGTTTGATCCATACATCAAAAAAGTTAATGAAAATGAGTTAAGAGAACCAACAGATAAGAGAATGTTCGTTTTAGCAGCAGCGTTGCGGGAGAACTACACAATTGATAAACTATATGATCTCACAAAGATAGATAAATGGTTTTTACATAAATTCAAAAACATTATAGACTATTATAAACAGTTAGAATCTACTAATAGTAGTAATATTACTCTAGAAATTTTAAGAGCAGCAAAGCAAATGGGATTTTCAGATAAACAGATTGCAGCTGCGATAAAAAGTACTGAACTTGGAGTGAGAAAACTAAGAGAAGAATACCACATAACACCTTTTGTGAAACAGATTGACACAGTGGCAGCAGAATGGCCAGCTTCAACAAATTATTTATATCTTACATATAATGGAAGCACGCACGACATAGATTTTCCTGGAGAATTAATAATGGTTCTTGGTTCAGGTGTTTACAGGATCGGTAGCTCAGTAGAGTTTGATTGGTGTGCAGTAGGATGCCTTAGAGAACTTAAAAATCAAGGGAAAAAGACCATAATGATCAACTATAATCCTGAAACTGTGAGCACAGATTATGATATGAGTGATAGATTATATTTTGAAGAAATTTCTTTCGAAGTGGTAATGGATATTTATAATATAGAACATCCATTTGGTGTCATATTGTGTATGGGTGGACAATTGTCTAATAACATAGCTATGGATTTGCACAGGCAACAGGCTGTAGTCTTGGGAACTTCACCCGACATGATAGATAATGCTGAGAACAGATTCAAATTCTCTCGTATGTTAGATCGCAAGGGAATATTGCAGCCTCGTTGGAAAGAATTAACAAACTTGGAATCTGCTGTAAGTTTTTGTGAAGAGGTAGGTTATCCATGCTTAGTGAGGCCTTCTTATGTTTTAAGTGGAGCTGCAATGAATGTGGCTTACTCAAATCAAGACTTAGAAGCATATTTGAAATCTGCTAGTCAAGTAAGCAAAGAATATCCAGTAGTGATTTCGAAGTATATAATGGATGCGAAAGAAATAGATGTGGATGTAGTTGCCGCAGATGGAGTAATTCTTTGTATGGCTGTGTCTGAACATGTTGAAAATGCCGGGGTACACTCAGGAGATGCTACTTTAGTTACGCCTCCTCAGGATATTAATCAAGAAACTCTGGAAAGAATAAATGAAATAGCTAGAATAATAGCTGAAACTTTAGATGTTACTGGTCCATTTAATATGCAACTTATCGCAAAAGATAATGATTTAAAAGTTATTGAATGCAATGTGAGGGTTTCGAGGTCATTTCCATTTGTTTCAAAAACATTAGATCATGACTTTGTTGCAATGGCAACTAGAGTTATATTAGGAATGCCGGTGGATCCGGTAATTGTTATGGGAGGCTGTGGAAAAGTTGGAGTGAAGGTGCCCCAATTTTCTTTTTCAAGATTATCCGGTGCTGATGTTACTCTAGGTGTAGAAATGGCTTCAACAGGAGAAGTTGCATGTTTTGGTGACAATCGATATGAAGCCTACTTAAAATCTTTAATGAGTACCGGTTTCAGGATTCCTAAAAAGGCTATACTATTATCCGTGGGAACCTTTAAGGTAATTCGAGGCAAAAATATCTTCCTAAATATATTTTTAAAAGCCTGATTAATTAAACATGGATATGTAATATAACTTTCTTAAAATTTCAGCACAAAATGGAATTGTTGCCCAGTGTTCGAATTTTACAGAATATGGGATATAAATTATATGCTAGTATGGGAACCGGAGACTTTTACACAGAACACGGGATTGAGGTACAAAAAATTTAACTTAGTTTCTACATAATTTCTTTTATTTATGTGGATAATAAAGGAAATAATTATTTCTTAACAGTATGTTATTTTTATAGGTGGAAAGTGTACATTGGACATTTGATCACATAGGAGATCCAGATGATGACAGATCTGATGGTGAACTAATGCATTTAGCAGACTTTATGGCAAGACGGGAATTAGACCTTGTTATTAACTTACCTATGCGAGGAGGTGCTAGAAGAGTTTCGTCGTTTACTACCCATGGCTACCGAACACGAAGATTGGCCGTAGATTATGCAGTGCCGTTGGTAACGGACGTCAAATGCGCTAAACTCTTAGTCAAGGTGTGTTAAACGCATAAAATAAATGTAATTTGAAATTTTATTTAACTTTGTGGAAGTTTATTAACTCATATCTCGTTTCCAGGCTATGTTGCAATGTGGTGGTGCACCGCCAATGAAAACGCATACTGATTGTATGACATCTCGTAATATAATAAAGTTGCCAGGCTTCATAGACGTTCATGTGCATGTACGAGAACCTGGAGCAACACATAAGGAGGATTTTAATTCGTGTACAGCTTCTGCTCTAGCCGGTGGAATCACAATGATATGTGCTATGCCTAACACTAATCCACCCGTTATTGACCGCACCTCATTCGAATATGTTTCAACTTTGGCTAGAGTCAGTGCAAGATGCGATTATGCGTTGTTTGTTGGGGCTTCTAGCAGCAACTACGACACAGCCGCTGAATTAGCTACACAAGCAGCGGCCCTTAAAATGTATCTAAATCAGACATTTACGACTCTCACACTCGATGACATGACGGTATGGCAGCGCCATTTGCAAAATTGGCCCAAAAAACTTCCTATTTGTTCACACGCAGAAAAAGAAAAAACTGGAGCCATTATTTTGATGGCGTCTTTGTTGGATAGACCAATACACATTTGTCACGTTGCTCGAAAAGAAGAAATTTTAATTATTAAGGCTGCTAAAGAGCGTGGCTTAAAAGTAACCTGTGAAGTTTGTCCTCATCACTTATTTTTGAGTACAGCAGATATTGACAAAATTGGATCAGGGCGAGCTGAAGTGCGTCCTATCTTGTGCTCACCGGAAGATCAAGCAGAGTTATGGAAAAACTTAGATATAATCGACATTTTTGCCACCGATCACGCCCCACATACAGTAGAAGAAAAAAATAGCGAAAAACCACCGCCTGGCTTCCCGGGCTTAGAAACCATTTTACCATTACTTTTAAACGCAGTTCATCAAGGTCGCATGACCATAGAAGATATAATCAACAAATTCCACAGAAATCCTCGCAAAATTTTCAATCTTCCTGAACAATTAAATACCTACGTTGAAGTCGACATGGATTACGAGTGGACAATCCCACAGGCCTTAGAATTCACAAAATCGAAATGGACTCCATTTGCCGGAATGCAGGTATGTGGTGCCGTACATCGTGTAACATTACGAGGTGAAATAGCCTATGTCGAAGGACAAATTCTTGTACCTCCTGGGTTTGGACAAAATGTACGCGAGTGGCCCACACCTAAAAAGCAATCATTCCCCATGTATGCTGTTGAAAAGAAAGTTGAAAAAGAGATAAGTCGGCCGAATTCTGCATTAGATGTACATACTAACTTAGATAACAGTAGAATAAGTGACATTGAATTTGACCAGTTAGAATCTGCAAAGTCCGACCTACCGAACAAATTAAATGTTCATTTCAATGATACAACCGGCTTAAGAAGTATTTCACCATTGCCTGTCCAGGCTTTTACTAGACAGAGGTGTGATAGCTCATCTTACCCATCGCAAGCACCTGCGCCGCAGAGGCAACGGAGTGACTTGTACGGTAAAAGTATATTGACTGTTGACACGTTCGGAAAAGAAACTCTTAACGATATTTTCAATCTAGCACAGCTAATGAAAACTAGTGTTAGCAAAGGAAGATATCTTGATGATATATTAAGGGGTAAAGTTATGTCCTCAATATTTTATGAGGTTAGCACACGCACTAGCTGCAGTTTCGCTGCTGCTATGCAAAGACTAGGAGGATCTGTAATCCACTCAGATGCAACAAGTTCATCTGCTAAAAAAGGTGAAACTCTAGAGGACAGCGTAGCTGTTATGGCCAGTTATTCTGATGTAGTAGTACTGCGACATCCAGAGCCTGGAGCTGCGATGGTAAGTTATTTATACAAAAGGAATAAAAGTGTCATAATCCCTCTTTTTTTAATCATACGGGGAAAGTGGTATCTTCGCGAATACTCGGGGTCGAAAAGACGCTAATTGCCAACTTCACAATTACCACACGGGTTTTGAGTAAATTTAATGTCAATTTGTATGCGACAAGTAAACGTCTCGCACCCAAATTTTCATTTCAAGGATTTTCGACAATTTGTGTGCCGATGAAATTTACTTGTCGCGCTCAAATTAACATTAAATTTACTCAAAACTCGTGTGGTAATTGTGAAGTAGGCAAATAGCGTATTTTCGAAGCCAAAAGTATGCGCGAAGACACCGATACCATTTTCTCCGCATTCGTAATAAAAAATACTATGTGCAACTCGTGCAATGTTGTCAATTGCCCACGAGAGCGAATGAACTATACTATTTTTACCAAAATTTTACCATTATCTGTATTTTTTTAGCGCGCAGCTCGCCATTGTCGTAAGCCTGTTATTAATGCCGGAGATGGAATAGGTGAACATCCTACTCAGGCGTTATTAGATGTATTTACTATTCGAGAAGAAATAGGTACTGTCAATGGGCTGACTATAACAATGGTCGGTGATCTTAAGAATGGACGTACAGTTCATTCTTTGGCTCGATTATTAACTTTATATCAAGTTCAACTGCAGTATGTCAGTCCGCCTGGCTTAGGAATGCCAAAACATATAATGGAATATGTTGCAAATAAAGGCATTTCACAAAAAGTATTCCATCGTTTGGAAGATGTTTTGGCTGACACGCATGTATTATATATGACACGTATTCAACGTGAGAGGTTCGAAAGTCAAGAGGAATATGACAAGGTATTTTATTCTGATATATATTGTATTTAATGTCAACCAATTTTTGCGTAATTTATAGATACGCGGTAGCGTGTCAAGCCAAGTTCAAGTATAGGGACTAAAGCTAGATTAGACTTGACCTCCTATTCCGCCTCCTTTATCAGGATTTAAAAAATATTGAATAACTTTATAGCATCACTGACATAATGAAAACTGGTCCAAGTTAAATCTAAGCAATTTCAAGATCTCACATTTTAAATAATAGCGATTTTTATAGATATCGCTATTATTATAGATATCGCTATTATTAAAAATGTGAGATCTTGAAATTGCCTAGATTTAACTTGGACCAGTTTTATTGAATAATAAAACATAGAAATAAAGTCTTATACTTAATTATGTTACTTTGTTCCTATAAATACAAATTTGGGTTTTGTGCAGAACTTGGCACTCATTTAGATCGCCATTCCTTTTGCGGCGAAGCCCACGATCAAGCACAGGCATCAAGCATTGTATTGAATTTGACTTTCCTTTCCTTTTCTCTCTTTCCTTTTTTTTAATGATATTTAAGGGGTAAGCGAGCAAATGAGTTACATGATGGCAACTAGCGTCGCCCATGGACACTCGCGACATCCGAAGAGTCGCAAGTGCGTTGCCCTCACTCACTTACCCAACGAAAAACAGCACAACGCCGTTTCACGCCAGTTTTCTGTTTAAACTGCAGTAGGGTGTTTAGTTTTTAAGCACGTAGCTTGTTACATTTATGTTTTTGATGGGATAAAATTGTTTTTTAATAGTTGATGCCCGCAACTTCGTTGCGTGAAAATTTATATATCACGGGAACCGTACATTTTCCCGGGATAAAAAGTATTCTATGTGTTGCCTAGACTTAGCTGTTAAAATAAAAAAAGATTTATTAGAATCTGTTCAGTAGTTCGAGAGATTAGCGCATAAAAACAGACAGACAGCTTTTTTGTCGAATTGTGTTCTATTACTATTCCAAAGACCCCCCCCTATATTGATTAATTTAAAAAAATAGTAATTGTAAAGACACGCCTATTTTACTATTTTATTCTATGTATAGATGATGACTGGATAATAACATTTAAAACAATTTCAGATGCGTGGTCTACTGGTAGTTACTCCACAACTCATGACTCGAGCTCGTCGTCGTATGGTTGTAATGCACCCACTACCACGAGTAGATGAAATTTCTCCAGAATTCGATTCTGATCCCAGAGCTGCCTACTTCAGACAAGCTGAGTACGGAATGTATGTTAGAATGGCATTATTGTCAATGGTTGCAGGCGTCAACCCTCTGGTGTAACATAACAATATATTATTGTAATTAAAAGGAGATTACAAATAAAGTATTTAAAAAACTCAGTGTTTATTTTTTAATCAAATTGTCATGTATTTGATATATTATACATTATATATTTTTACATAATAAATTGTGATATTATTAAGTTTAAGCAATTACAGATTTTGTCGCGCATAAGTGCTTAAACTTCATAATATCTTGAGTGATACTCGCGTGAACTTAAGAAATCATTATAGATAATAAATAACACAAAAATTTAACAATTTACGAAACAGTAACGAAATTAAGAGATTCTGCAATACAGTTATAAAATTTAAAATCTAATGACCTAAGACTCATCTAATCAGTTATAAATATTAATCAGACAATTTTTATATCTACTCGTATAATTAAAATCTGTCTTTTCTTTAAAAATATTTAAATAATAGTTTATTGCAAGTCCCCTAACTACTATTAACTACTAGTTCTTATAACTTTGACTCCTCTAAAAGTTTTTTGAAGTCTGTGTGATCGTTATGTACATCAGCAAATGTGAAAGGAGCTATGCCACTAGTATCTGTAGGTGAATCCTGATTTATAATGTGCTCGTATCTCGGCCGATTTTTGCGCATAGCTTTCGTTTGTATATTTAAATCAGTATATTTCTTTTCTCTGTTTTGTAATTTATAGCCACCTTCGTTCACCAATTTACGTTGACAATCTGCAAGCTTATCCCGAATTATATCTATGTAATCACGAGCAGTCATATCCCCCGCAGGTTCTTCTTTTAAGAGAATACAAAGTCTTTGGGCTTGTTCTAAGTAGATGACTGCCTGGCGTAGGGCTTCAAATTTTTCGCTGGAACGAGCCATGGCAATGAAATGGGGTATGAAAAACTCTAACACCAAACGTCTTCGTTCTGCTTCCATTTTTGTAGGTAGTATTATCTAGAAAGAAATAAATACGTAAAGAATAATCTAATATCGTATGTTTTAAGTTTATACGTGTAAGTTTGCCACGATAAGTGGTGTAATAGATCTTTATTTTAAGTATTATGATTTACTTACATTTTTATTTATTTCTACATCTCCTTTCACAGAGATTCTCTGTTTTTTTGTCGATGAACTAGCCTTTCTCCTCTCTTTAATTTGACGTTGTCTCTCTTTTTTCCATTGATAGTGTTTATCTTGAGCTTTGGCCTTATCCCAAATATTATGGATATTATTGTCATCACTGTCAGAGCTCTCGTTGTTATAATTTGGAACCGCCACAGGAATGTTTGGATTTAATAGACGAAGAGGATTTCGACAAGTAAGAATTTGATAAAGTTTCCAAGTGTTGAAAGTTGGGTAAAAGTCTTTTCTTGTATACTTTAGTTTGTTAATCGCATGAAGCATGTGCATAACTGGTGCTTCTAAAATATCAGCCAGTTTTCTCTGAAGCCTAAGTAAGACTGGCTTTGGAATACAATTGAACTCATTACAATTTTCTATAAAATAATTGGGAAATCTAGATTGGCCAAAGTGTATGTAAAAGTTTCTTAGAAATAATCTTAGGGCTTCCCCTAAGCGGTCCTCTGGCCACCTTGCATAATTATCTTCACATTGCCAGAGTAAATGATTTTTGATATGATTAGCATCAATACCAATTTTTGATGTTTCGTTTTCCATAAAACTTTTGTGTAAAACCAAAGAAAATAAATAACAACGCATGTGAGAATGAGCTAAGCAACTCTCTAAATATCGTTCAGCAGCTGGAAATATTATTTTCCACTGAAGACTTTGGTCCGGATTAATACCGCGTTTCGGTCTATAGCCAATAGGAACTAGAAGGCATCCGAATCCAATAGTCTTGCTAACCATATACTTGGTAGGCCATTGATAACTAAAATTAGTTCTTGGGTTTTGTATTATTCTTCGTTCTCTTATGATCCACTGGTTTGCTGCGTTAGGCCATGCAGCCAATAATGCTGGGAAGACTTCATTGCTCACTTTTGACCCATGTCTGATAAAATCACAGTAAACACTAGCTCCCTGAGTCATGGCATTTCTGATAGTTTCCTGTGATAAACCTAGGCCAGACCCCAAACTCAAAATAAAATTGTCCACAAAACTGCTCATAAACAATGATGAACTGAGGTAATGCTGAGTTTCAAAGAGATTGCGATTAATGGACAACTTAGTATCAGTGTCATTTTCCTCATCCTCATCACTCCAATCAATGGTTTTCACATTAATACTCTCCCAGCATTCTTCTGGCAAAACACTAGATGCTGCCATATTAGGATGTAGGCTAAGTGCCACTTTTTTCGGTGTAGACGCTTCTGTAATTGTTGAATACCCATAATCGGATTCAGTTTCACTCGATTCTGTCCTTCGACTACTTGCGTTAGACCTGTATCCAGACGTTTCTGTGTCTTCGGCAGCTAAATTTTCCAAAGAAACGTGCCGTGGAGAATTTATACTAGCTTGAACACCTGTATCGTTTACTGATTCACTGTAACGTCTTGCATTTTTTAAAATGGATTTTCGTGGTCTAGATTCATAATCATCACTAGCATCTTTATCTTCTATCTTGCGATTAACCTTACTATTACTTAATTTAGCTTTACCATTTTGGGTTTGGAATGAAATAGAAATACGTTTATTTTCAGCTTTTAAATTACTCATACTAAGTTGAATATCTTCCTCCCTTTCAATGTTAATAGAGTTTTCTTGTAAAATTGCTTTTCCATTACCATTTTTACTTACTTTGCCACTTTCATCCTTACAAGTTGCTTCATCTGATGCATTAGACTCTTTCTCGGAGTCCGTGTACAAACTATCTTCTGAGTGATCGCGTATAACTGAGGTTTCCTCTTTTAGAATTGTACTTTCCAGTACTTCCAACTGTTTTAATTTCACGTATCCTGAAAATTGACATACTATAGACTAAAATTGTCAACTTTATCATTACACACAAGCGAATGCTAATTTTGAAATTAAATATTTAAAAATGTCTTAACGTGCTAATGAACTGGTTAACGTGTAATAACGTGTAATGTTACCTGGTTCCTTGCAGTCCTCAATTCTCAGCTTATAAAAAGGAGCATCTAGAACCGCGCTATAGTCAGAGGAGTCTCCCGGTTCGCTGGCTTCAACATTGTCGTAAATTATGAACAGTCTTGGCGACAAAATGGGTTCCACTTGGTCCTTCTGTTTTTGGTACAACACATGCTCTTGGACACATTCGTGTATTCTATCTGCACAGAATATGTGTTTATGATGGTGTACCATAGTTTCGTCCATAAAATGTTGTCTCTCGCTTACTGGATTGTTCTTTAGATACTGGACTTCCCTAAAAAAACGAAGTTTAAAATAAATTGTACATAATTCGTGACTTCTAGGCTAATAAATTATACATATAATTTAAAAAAAATTTAAAGCTCTACAAAGTTACTATCGTTTTTGTCACAATGTACATTTACTAAAAAAGACATATCTAAAGTACCATCTAAGAAATTGATTTATAGCCAGTTTACGGACTTACGTCGATAGTATTGATCAGACTATGTCACTTTTGGGATTCGAACCCGCGACTTCCGGCGTGAGCTACCAAGATGCTCAATGCTGGTCTGATTGTGCCACAGAGGTCGTCAAAATGATGCAGGCGGAAGAGTAAAAATTCGAAAAGAGCACGTCGAAATCACAAAAAAAAAATCTAAACTCCCGGAAAACATTTCCGTGTGTAATTGAGGATAAAAAATGTAACCATTTTGAGTACGAACTGGTTGGCCTACTAACGCAACTAAAGTACTACGGTCCATTGACTATGAATCGACTTCTTTGATAGTACCTAAACCCTATTATTTTAATTAATTATTTTAATTATGATGTTGGCAGATATAAATCCGATATGTGATTTATAGAATCAAAAAGAAATCACCGCCAACAAATGCGATAACAATATCAAATATGCTTTCCTGATATAATCAACAATATTACTTAAATGAATATCATATCCGTTAATTGTTATTATCTGTCGGAATGTATATTTACAAAGGGAAAATACTTAAAGTGCAAACCGAGTCAAGTGTTACCATTGCAACGGTTTATCTTAAGTGCCTGGGTACCAATAATTATTATTTTATTACACTGACGTTAACTTTATCAAACCTTTGAATTATATTTTTAATTATAATTACTAAAGATTAATGATATCACAATCGGGATTTATCTTACCAAATTCTTATTACTTATAGGCTATTTTTTCTTTCTGAATTTAAGAATTTAATTCATTTCTAAAGGCTACGCCTACTTTAATCTTCGTAAAATATTTTATTGCGTTTATTTGCGTTGCATTATGCGTTGCTTGAAAATTCGTATAATGCGGGAACCCTACATTTTACCGAGATAAAAAGTATCTTATGACCTTCCGCGGAACTTAAAAAATCTCAATTCTAGTTTCAGCTAAATCGGTTCAGCTGTTTGTGCTTGAAGGTGTAACAGACAGACAGACTAACATTTATAATATCATCTTACAATATTTAATTATTGGCTGGTAATTGCTAAAACCGGGAGAAACGAACTAGTAATAAATTGGCGATAACGTAGTGCGTCGTTTCAACACATTGTTATCAAAATTTAATAACTAAAATTTTTATATTGATTAGCTGTCATATTCTTACAAGGATATTTAGATTTTGTTACATTAAGTGGAATTAACTTTATAAATGATTCGAAATAATTTTTTTGATAAACTTACAATACGTTCTGTTCATAATTATGTATTTAAAATTCAAGATTTGATATCGAAGTCCTTACAGCTTAAAGTTACACCAAAACTATATAACAATATAATTTTCTGTATTATACTCGTATACCATACAAGCACAAAAAACAGCAAAAAAAATAATAATAATAAATTCCTTTTGCATGGTTTTAGTATACTGTATATAGTTTGTTACATTAGATTTATATAATATTATTATTTTCCTCTTTTAGGTAAAAGATGGACCCGTGCGAGTTTCTTACCGGTTCTTCTCGCCGGGTTAGTTCCCGAACCGGTAGTCGCCACCGTAGTTTCGATGTTCAGAAAGTGTACTTAAAGTACTTATTTTGAATAAAAAGTTTTTGATTTTTTTTTGGAATTTAGTGCTTTTTTGGAAGCAAAATGTTATAATTTTTAATTTTATTAAATTTCTAACTCGCAACCAGCGTCCTCTGTACTGGCAACAAATGGATGTAAAATGATACACTCATAATAAGACACAGTTTCTAAGAAATAAATCAGAGTCTTCCAGAACGCTACTCACCGTTCATAATTTTCAAAGAACTGTATTGACAGCAGAATATTGTTCAGAAGGAACGCGTCGGTGTCGTTGTTCAATTGGTACCGCATCCTGTCCAGGGCCTCGTCGTCGTAGGAGCGGACATGTGAGGGCGCGGGTGCCGGCCCAGGTCCCATCACGGGCGGCGTCAATCCCACAGCCGGATTTATCGGCGCCTCCTTCACCCCCACTCTCTTGTGAGTGGGATTCACGTTCTTCTTTTTCTTCTCTTCCCTTTTCTGCTCTTTCCACTTTTCCCGTTCGAAAAACCTGTCCGGCTCCTTCTGCATCTTCTTCGATTTCGTGTTACCCATTATCACAGTTTAAAATCCGAACTAAAGCAATGAAATTAGATTATACATTTCTGAGTTACTAAAACAAAATTTATTAAATTTAACGAGTAACAAAAAACAGAGGCAACACAAGGCACTGCTGTCTCGCACAATATTTGAACAATACTAATGACATTCACTCTTTTAGTCCCTTAATAATAATCTTATCTTGTCAATGAATAATTTACTGATTGCAGGTAAAAAGATTACGTTATGACAGTATTTTTTAAAACTTTCATGGTATTCCCTGTGTTCTGGCTAGCTACTGAATACCTGTTATAATGTTCGGTTGTACTGTGACTTACTATCACACCTTAAAATCTAGAGCTGCGCTAAACGTGAAACGCGTAGTTGACAATGGGTTCTGCATTTAAGCAGAGTTTCTTGAATTATGGTTACGATACACAAATATTACATGTTATTGATGTTGGTTTTTAATAGTTACTAATATATAACCAAAATTCTTAAGACCATAAAAAAATTTCCAAGCTGAATGATCTGTATTGTCCCTATATTTATTTTAATTTTTTCATTCCGCGGCATTTTCTGAGAGCATTCGATACAAAAAGGTAGCTAACATAACGGAACATAAAATGAATACGTATAGAAGACGTATGTACATATAGGTATCAAAATTTTTTTGTTTGTTTGTTAAATTAGCTTTAAGACATATTATTGTTATTTTCCATCTTTTCGGTAGAAGATGCACGGGCCTTGCGAGTTTCTTACGCCGGTACTTCTCGCCGTGTAAGTTCCTGAACCGGCACTGTAGTCTCGATGTTCAGAAAGTGTACTTAAAGCACTAATTTCGAATAAAAGATTTTGATTTGATTTGATAAAATATTTGACATCCATCACTTTTTCCTAATAAAAGACTTCAACGATTCTTTCATCTTAACGCAGGGATGATTACATAAGAGGCATCATAATTAATTTTTTCTTGTTAGTAGCAATTTCTTACGTAGTGGTTTTATAATTTTCCTGCACAACGCTAATACTCTTTGCATCAAATTTAAATGAAAATCATGCACGGCAGCATTCCTGTAACGCATGTATTGTTACGTTTACGTCGTTATGTAACGTTTTAACCTGCATTTTATACTTGGTTGCACTTACTCTGGTTTCTTACTATACAGTACCGAAAAAAAGGTGTATGTTGAGCGAACCAAGGGCAGGTGATAGTTTTTTAATTTCGTTTCGTTCTGCACAGTGTATTTTAAGATTGTCCGCCCCGGGGTCTTGCAGCTTTCCGTCCCAGGTCAATGACTCTATCAATTGAAATATACTCCACATTTTCACCAGATACACGTCTGACACGTGTTTCATCATTCATATTTCATTATTTACACCTACAGCTTGATCGTTACGATGGGCCAGAATAGCTTCCAAACCTCGCTGCAAGCACCCGCGACACATAAAAAACCAAGTAAAATTAAATAAAAAATTCCACTTTATGACATTTAAGCAACATTTTCTAATGACATTTGATCAACTGCTGCCTTGACGCGGCCGCCTTGAAGTGAGGTAAAACAAAATTAAACCTATTACTTATGTCCTAAATTGGCAATTTATTTCATTTCTTGTAAGTCGCGACTACTTGCAGCGATGATCGGAACGTTAACTTTACCCTCATTTTTGTCTGTGAAAGTACTTATATGACGTAGGTTCACTTGAGAATTTTTTTATACAAATTGCGTCCCCTGTAGAGGGCGGAGGGAGGGGGTATAATTTTATACACCTGATGTTGATTTGGAATATATCTGCAAAAATCGCATTCAAATCTGAACAGTAGTTTTCGCGTAGTGCTGGTACAAACATACAGACAGACAGACAGACAAAAAAAATAACTACATTTTAGGCTTCTTATATCAACCTAGTGAAACCCCCAATTATTTTTTTAGTATCTTTAATGTACGGAATTTTGATTTCTACAGATTTATGATATGTATAGATTGACTAAGCTTCTTATTCTGTATAGTCTTTCTCGGACCATCAGTGCCGACTGAACGTCTGCAGACGTACAGCGGCGTAAAATAAGTCTTACGCCGACTGCAATCACCAAAATAATTTCACAACAGGATAAAAAAAAGGTGTAAAATATCAATTTAACAAGCGACAACCCTGGACCGCGCGAGTATTTTGTCATGTCAAACGACTAAATGAATGGAGTTGTCCTTCTAGGCGTTAATATTTCTACGCTGATGGAACTGCGTGCACTGGATCGTCATTTCTGCACTGGAGCTCGGTATTTTTCCTGACTTTGTCATTCGAAGTGAACGTTTCATTTAAATTCTGACATTTTAAGGCTTGACGTATTTGCGATACGCTCCAAGTATGAAGTTTATATGGATAAACTTCTTTTAAAACCCTTTTTATAGTATCATTGTTTTATACAACTCTTTATTCTATGATTTTTTAACATGACGTTTTGATAGTCTATACATTAATATACTAAATCGTTAATCGCCGACGGTAAATCTGAATGCAGTGGACGCACCCCATCGGTATTTCGATAATGACGACGCTTCGTCCGCTCCGCACGCTTCGATTCTGGTGCAGTGGACGCGCTCCTTTGAAATAATACGACACTGTCTTATTCTATTTTTTATTTATCTCATTTTCTGTAATTAACATACTTTCATTTTTTTTTCTTAGTTAAGTATTTGAAAGTTTTCTTATATCAATAATATATTCTTTCAATATTTACAAATTTTTGGTCACTATTTAAATACTACGAGATTTTTATCTACGTGGCACAATGTTTTTATTTATTATCACTATCAACAATAATAAATTCTTACCTTAAACATAACATAATATTTTAAATTAGCCAAACGAAGTTCAAAGTATGCGTAAATATTGTGAATACATCACAATAATAATTTTCATAGATTTTCGGACTTGACCAAATTTTGCCGTCCTACTAACCTACCTAACATAGTCATAGAATGTTTCCTCATCTTACTAATCGGTTCGAACATGTCAATTCCGTGTATGTCGGCTGGGTTTAAAATAGCACGACCAACTTAGATCCGCATCTGGCTCTAAATTATTTTTTCTGATAGTAATCACATATGTTGATGAACAATGGATTTGTGTAAACAAATAAATAATAATAATAAACACTAAAGTACAATCCAATTTCTAGTAAATACAACTCTGTATTTTTTAAAAAATACGGAATAAGTTTACATTGTAATTACTAAAGTTTATTATTAACAAGTTTGTTATTGTAAGCACTGTGATACTAAATAATATTTACTATAGAACTACAGTATATAAAGTTTGGTAAGGTAAGATTGCGAATTTATTATCCAAAATATCAGACACCAAAAAATGTATTGTTTTTCAGTACACAATATCATCTAAATATAGAATTATTCAAGAAATCAAACAACGTATCTTGGAAATGTGTCCCAAATCGCCCTTACTGAAAACCCTACACAATAGTAAAATTCCTGTTTAGCCCGGACTATTAGTGGCCTTTAATAATTATAAAGAGTATCCATTTGAATGATATTACATATTACGTTTAATACTATAATGTGGAGTCTGCAGCAAAATTAATCAAAAGAAAAAAAATAGTTAAAGTAAAGCTGAAAACAAACTGCTCGGACGCGGCTGACAGCCCATACAAAAACGTCTGCGACTGACGTCAGACGCCGCTGACAAGGCTTCAGGCGAAGCTGAAACAGGCCCATAAGCTGTCGAGACTATCAGGGAATCTGTCGTATAGCCTCAGAAGGTGGTATGCTGATGTCAGGTTCCTCCATGTTGTCAGCTATAGTGACGCCGTCTTCTAATCGCAGGTTAGGTTTCTTCATCTTCAATCTTCTTATTTCTTTATGTTTATTTTCTGTCAGTCGCCTGAAACAGAATACATTTTTATGTGTAATGAAATAACTTTTTATTCAATTTTACAAGGGAGAGCAAGAATTGCAATAAAATTGCATCACTTTTAAAACTAAATGAGTAACGTCAGTCACAATTATTGCATGAAATTTAAAAACAGTAGGATTCAGTGATCAATAAACAAAATATCTTTAAAAAAACAAATACTTAAATCGTAAGACCAACTTAGATATTATGACAACATTACTATACCGTCACGATTACAAAAGCTTGTAAAATATAATATTTTATAGACATAAGATAACGTCATCGAAACGTGTTATCGCAATTATTTTCCTTGTTGTGTACTATAACTTAATAAATTCGTTAAGCACCTATTTAATTAACTTGACTTAAGTTCATGCATTTTACTTAATCACTATAGGTAACATTTTACCATGATATCTGGTTTACACGTATTAAATAGATAAGTAGTTAACTGAATTTTAACTTCATTTTAAGTCATGAAAAACTTCATGTAAACACAAAATTTATTAGCAAGTGGTTAAATGACTTAAAATTTTGTTACCTACTTATCTTCTTAATACGTGTAAACAAGACATATGGGAAATTGAAACGATGCCAATTGACGGGCCTATCACCTACATCATTTGGTCGGAGTATGTCAATTCCATGTAAGTCGTTATCTGACGGCTGGGTTTTATATAACGCGGCTAGCTGACTTAAATCCGTAATCTGGCTCTGTTTCATATTCCTTGATTTTACAACCTACACAATGCCTGATTTGTTTGTCTGTCTGTCGACGATTTCATTTTGAAATCATGAGAGAGCAGAGAAAAACAGCGAACCTTAAATAGTTATACGCTGTGTAAATATTTCTACATGTAAGGGAAGAAATACTCACTGCTGTCTACAGTCTATGAGAATGCCCAGAACGAAGACGGCGACGATAGCCAGTAGGACGACAATGGTGACCCCTAGGATGGTGGTGACGGCAAGAGTAGGCGCCTCGTCAGACATGCTCATTGATAAGTTTGGATCGGCAGTAGAATCTGAAAATCCTGAAAAAAAAAATTTAAAACTCGGCACAAAGCTTGCATCCAAAGTCCCTAGGAGACGTTTTGATATTTTCGATAGACAATGTATAGCATTTATTATAACATGATCTATGTTAGTGCAAAAAAATAAGTTGCTGTTCATTTACATAAGTTGCTGTCTATAATTAAATCTATAAACAGAGCAAAATATTATCATATTTAGTATTATGTTCACATATTGTTCGGTCAATTGCATTTTAATACATTATGATAACTTGTTTTTTTCCTCTCATTTGTGTTACTATAAGTACAAACAAGGACCTGACATTGTTGCAAAAATTTCCAGTTTTGACGGCCATTACATGTTTATACGTAATAGCTAGCTATACACACGACGCACACACTGACACTAAGAAAAATTGTAAGGGTTCACAAATACGACCATTTTTTTACAAGATAGGTAGTGCCCATGCGCTTTGCTCGGCTCGTCTTGGCGGGGGCACTATCGTGCACCCAGAGTAAGGCTGATTTAGTCTTATGCAGACTGAACCCGTAGAGTCGGCGCTGTTGGCCCGAGATTAATGAAATTCAAGGAAGCGTTTCTGAATAATAAGCTACTGAGCTTTTAAATATGTTTTATCCTTGAGCACCCTGAATAAGTTCTTGCAAAAATCACGTGGTTTCTGCTCACGCACTCTATGATATCATCCTCAGTATCGTTCCACGACTATGCTTTGTATGATTTATAAAGTCTATGATATAAATTGAGATGGATCTGATTCTTTGACTAAAAAGATGTAATTATATAAGACAATTATTTACCTTCTTTCCAACTTATACTGTTTGCTTGAGATTCTGCCATTTCAATGCGTTAGACTTAATTTTCGGAAATTCTGGAAAAGAGAAATACATTACATATTAAAACTTTTGAAGGAAGCCTTTAAAGGCACCTCAGCTTTCAATTAGCAAAATTATTTAAACTAAATGGCGGCGCAACTAGTTATGACAAAATTCATTTATCTTGCGGAAATCGTAAATTTTCCACAAAAAACATTTTATGTCCTTTCTCATCTCTCAAAGTATCTATAAAATTTAACGTTAATGCAGCCTTTAAAGAACAAAGACAAACTTTAGTATTATATTATTAGTAATGTCATCAAGTCCCTACTTGATGAATATAAAATATCCCACCAAAAGCATTCCGTAAAAAAGCAGGCCAAGTCTCGATTGAGCTGCTTGTTTATCTTTAAAAAGTAATGAAATATAAACAAAGGCATGCCAAGTTAAAGGCTCCTTCCTGTGATTTAATTTAATGTTATACGTATTTTTGACAGAATGTTTTATGTGGGGTTTTACGTCCTTTGTAGAAACGTTTTTTTTTATGTGTCATACTTTTTTGTCTCTTTTAGGCTTCCGTACCCAAAGGATTATCGTCTGTCTGTTTTCAGGCTATATCTCAAAGAGGTAATAACTAAAAAGTTAAAATTTCATTCAGATTATGTATTTCTGTTTCTGCTATGATCGCGAAAATACGATACTTTGCTATCGCTTGACTTTAGAACTACCGTTTAGTGATCTATCTACAGACTTAATTTTTTGGATTTTAACTATGTGTTGTGAGCTTACTAGATGGCGAAAATTTGAGTCTTTTGCTAATATCCAGAGGTTTTCAAATAGAGGGCTGAAAAGCTGGATGGTACGGCAGTGTTTGCTTCGCACTCGACTTTGCGATGCCATGCGATGGTACGGCAGACCATCAGATTATTGAGAGCAACGATCGTCTCGGATTTTATGTAACTGCGATAGACAGTATCCACTGTTTACTTTCAAATTGCTACGTTCTATTCCATTACGAAATCATTAGAGTTTACTCATAAGGAAGTAGATAGGAAATGCATGCCTAGTTACAACTTAAAAGCCCCCATTCTCTACTTTTGTATGAATTCCACATTTTGTACAAATAATAAAGATTTTAGGTTAGGAGCATTTAGGTGAACAATATCTAAAACACTCGTCAACAAAAAAAACAGTTTTTGTGTGTAACGTGAAAACTTTTGTCTAGTAATGTTTCGGATAAGGATAATAGAAATGAAATCAAAATGTTCCAAATACGAATACTTTTTTTGTAATTCGATTTTAGTAAGTAAAGTTATTCCTCTATATTGCATTAAAAAAATTAATGCAATATAGAGGAATAACTTTACTTGGTCAATAAATATTGAAATTTTCTAACATATTAAAAAAAACCTTAAGATTATCTTCTATATTTTGCTTCCGGGACGTCTCTTTTTAATCTCCAACAATAATTCGCCAGCATACGTGGACTCCACCTGCTTTGATATATTTTTTCTATAGTAGAAATATCTTGGTGGAATCTTTCACCGCGTTCATCGCTATCGGCATTCAGATTTTCAGGAAAGAAGCCTAAATGTGAATGTAGAAAATGTATTTTCAACGACATATTACACCCTAAAGCCTTATACGTAGATAAAAGTTCCTCA